>JAUTDX010001331.1:0-95398 GCA_030844895.1 Ambrosia x helenae | reverse complement strand
TCAAGTAGACTCTACATGAAACCTATTTTCTTAAATGTTACTCTTGAGATTACTAGTGATATGTCCACGATTAATGACAATAAGTACTCTTAAATTTTACATTTTTGTAGGTATATACCAACCTTTCACTTTTGTAAGGATCTATTTCTTAGACTTAATTGCAAAATAAGTTAGGGGTAGGTGTTGTGGGGGCTATAGGTTTGCTTGGGATGCAAATGATCCAAGTGACTAACCATCTCCCTTTTCCCCCAAAGTACCCATCTTGACTAACATATATATTATCTAACCATACAAGTGCCCCATCCTCTTTAAACTTTAATCAATCACACTCCTTTTTGTTTTAGGAAGAAGACATGATAACAATAAAAATAAAAAAGTAAAGTATCGGTTACCACCACATAATGTAGATTGATTTAATCTTCATAAATATTTTAATTAGTTTGCTAGTGATAAAAAGAAATATTATTGAATCCTCAATTGAACAAAATAAAATCACGGCTAAACGTTTTTGTTGTAGTTTATTTATATCGAGTCGTTGGGTTGTTAAGAGTCATTCTACATGCATGCATCTTAACGCAGCCTTGATGGTTCTTTCATCAAGATTATATGATATATGAGACGCTTGTATGGCATAACATGGTGCTTATAGTGAGTCTCAAATCAATCATGCATCTCATGGAGTATCCTAGATTCCTAGTTTGAACATTTTATAAGTGTGTTGTTTGGTAGGGTGAGTGGGGGCGCGAGCCACCTAAGCAGCCACATGGCTAGCTAACACCACAACGACGTCGGGTGAGCAGGGACGCAAGCGACCAAAGTGAGCATGGTCACGGGGCTTTATCCAAGATTTTTTCTTGGATTTGTGTGTGTGTGTGGGTGGGTGGGGGGGGGAGCAAGGGCTTTATCTAGTGGCCAGTAGCGCTAGTGAGCATGAGCTGAAGCAATATTATTGGATGAATCTAGGTGTATAACCTCGACCACAACACATAGTCTGAGCTCAAATAGTGGAGCACCAATACCGGCCTCTAACTGTTGTTTATGTTTTCTATTGTGAATGATAATATGATATCTTTAAATGTCATTTGACTCATCACCGCTAGGTCCTCTCTCAGTCGAGCTAGCTAGTAAAACTTGATACGGTCTCATGTTATAGTTATAACTCAATGTTGATGACAATTTAAGTCTCGACTTAGTCAAATACGTGCCTATGAAGTGCATGTATATGATAGTGAGGCTGTAGAGTAGACATCGTCTTGAACGTTTAACACAACACCTTCGTACATCGATTCTCCTTAAAACACAAACATGTTGATTAATAGTCAATAAAGATAGAGTTTCATAAATAACTACTTGTTTTTAAATTTTATCACCGTAACATGAATTCGTGAACCTTAATAGCATCTATCTGGTTTTTGTTCAATTAATATTGTTTAAAGGGTCAAGTTATTCTACAGTGTAACAAAAATGAGAAGGGTAAGAAGGATACAAAAAACACAATAGATCATTAAATATGACACAATGAGCCACGAAATATAACACAGTGCCAAAAAATATAACACAATACTGAATAAAAAAAGACACAATGAATTGAAAAAAATGATACAATGATTAAAATAAGAAAAAGACACAATGATATAACGCATATTCTAAAAACTACAAGCAAAAACCCAAAAAATGAAGATCTAAAAACTAACGTCGTAGACGGTTCCAATGCCGCTTGAATTAGTTCAATCGGAGTCCATTTGATACCTTCCTACGACTTCATAGTTTCTTTTCACTGTTATTTGATCCTAACCCTTTAAATGAACCTAAAACAGTAATCTTTGTCAAACTTACTTTTTAGGCATTGGATCCGTGTTAGCGTTATTATCATGTGATTAACGACTCGTAAAGATTACATGCATCATATTTAAAGTTATTTTGTTTTTGTTTTTTTATCAGTATGTTGAATATCTCTCTCTATGATTCATCATTTAATTAACAAACAGCCCTTTAATAACCAGAAACATATGTTTCTTGAGACCAGGTAATAATGTAAAAGAAACAAAACCCAATAGCTTATGTACATTTATAATTACGTTAGTGTAAACCCAGAACCTATGTATATTTATAATTATATATAGATATACACACAACCAATTTATGCATTGTATTTCTAGAGATAATAAATATTTTTTTTCTTTTATAACATTTAGTCTAAAGATATATTTGACCAAATGTTTATATTTTTTTTTGAACGGCTAATTCTTACACTCTTTTCTTTATAACTTTTACACCCTTTTGCGTCTTTTTTGCACACATTTAGAGTTGAACTCCCAACCTCTCACCCAAGAGAGGATTTCCTCTCTACCACTAGGCTATAACCTAAGTGACAACCATAATGTTTATATTGATTACAAATTTTTCACACTTGATCTTGTTTAAGTTATATATATTTAAACAAATTAGACATTATAAAGGGAAAATCACGGGAATAAACATTGACTCACCACCTTTTACCAAAATAAACATTATTTACGGCTAGAGTTTAGGGAGCAAGTAGATAACTGGCTAAAATGTAGACGGGTTGAGATGGTGGACCCATACTCTTTAAACCAATTGAATCTCTTCAAATTTGAAAAAAAAAAAAAGCAAACGTCTAAAGATGTCTATAATCTTGCCGTTTTATCTGACACAAAAACTGACATATACTGAAACGGCTTATGACGGCCTAACTCCTCTAATTTCTAGTCGTTACTTTTTCAAATAGCTTTAGACGTTTTGTATATGGCTTCAAAACAAACGGCTCGGCTTTGTCCCTAAACCTTAGACATTTTCTCCCAAATCCCTAAGTTTTAGCCGTCTAATATAAATCTCTTAAATAACAAAACGACTACAGTTAGGGAAAAAAATAAATAAACCCCTAGAGATGGCTACTCTGAAACGGCTACTATAAAAAGAGATGGCTAGAGGTTAGGGGTGTGGGTGTAGAGATGTCTAGAGTTTATAGAGTTTAGGGGGTAAATACCAGCTCAAGCCGGTTCCAAGCTGAGCAGGAATCAAGGAGACGTCTTCACTTCCTTTGCTCCTAGCCGTTAGGTACGTGTAGTTATTTAAGTGGTTGAAGGTTACGTCTAAGGTTTAGCCAATTAGACACGTCATATTTTTATTCTCTCGTTTTACGTGAAAATTTCTAAATCTTGGCTATAAGTTTGTTTATTTTTGTAAAGGTTGTTGAGTTAATGTTTAGTAGTGTGATTTTCCTCATTATAAAGGTAAATGTATTATATTTAAATTAAATATTTAAACTATTTCAACATTGGTCTATTTGTAATTGTTATTTACTTTTGCCCCAAACTAGGTTGAAAAGTTATTATCTGAGTTTAAAGTGGAATATTTTCATTTCTTGTTTTGACAATCATTTGGAACCACTATATCAAAGCTTCCATTTGAAGCTCTCAACAGTTTACTCGAATTTAACATACAGCTAGTTTAGATACTGTCCCCACCTCACTAAGTTAGAAGGCCTCTTTCTTTGATCATGATATTCTGTCCTCTTTGTTTTACCTTTTCTCAGCATTAGTTTTCACACAAAATTACACATAATTTAATTTCATAGGACTAATTTATAATATTTTACGAAATACCTTATTGTCTCAAAAGTCAATAATTTTTCATATGCTTGCACAAGGTTCAAACTCTACCAACATATAAAAAAAATTACGTAGATGAGAAAACTCTATGTAAGAAAACTCTATGTAACAATTTTTTAAAAAAAATAAATAAAATTAAGGCATTAAATATACATGTTTTTAAGTGTTTTAACCAAAAAAAGATTAAAAAAAACACCAAACATTTTCTAAATAAAAAAAATAAAATAAGTATCTAGTGTAACTATATAATTAAATGAGTTTCACTTTAGATAATGTCTGGTCTAGTTAATAAATTTTTTTAAATTTTAAGGCATTTAATATACATATTTTCAAGTGTTTTAAACAAAAAAATTCAAAAAAACAACATTTTTTTAAATAAAAAAATAAATAAGTTTCTAGTGTAACTGTATAATTAAATGAGTTTCACTTTCTAGTGTAACCCCTAGAGATGGCTACTCTGAAACGGCTACTATAGAAAGAGATGGCTAGAGGTTAGGGGTGTGGGTGTAGAGATGTCTAGAGTTTATAGAGTTTAGGGGGTAAATACCAGCTCAAGCCGGTTCCAAGCTGAGCAGGAATCAAGGAGACGTCTTCACTTCCTTTGCTCCGAGTCGTTAGGTACGTGTAGTTATTTAAGTGGTTGAAGGGTATAATTACATGAGTTTCTAGTGTAACTGTATAATTAAATGAGTTTCACTTTAGATAATGTCTGGTCTTTTCTGCCCCCCCCCCCCCTTTTGTTATTAGTAGTTTTGAGGAGTTAATTCTTTCTATCAATTGCTCTGTGTTTAGTGCCTGACTTTTTAAGGTTGAAAATTTTGTGTCAATTTTGGCATCTAGAGATGTAAAAGGAAGAATGAAACATAGGTTGAAGGATTTGTTGGGAAATGGTTTGTAGACCCCTATTGAAGTGAAGAGGTGGTATTACACACACTTACTAGTAGTTTGGCTTTTGTGGCTGGTGGATGTTTTTTATTGACGAAATGTTTTGAAGGATTATATCTCCTTTTGTAAGGAGCTAGGCTAGCTGTTGGGTATATTCTTGGGCAGTTGGACTTAAGTTTGAGCCATTTTGATGTCAATCTCCTTGAGATCTGACCTACCTGATGTCCATTTTTCATGGTATTGGGGACTTCCAACTGTTTATTTGTAAAACCTCATAGCCTTTGAGGATTCCTTCAGTTGTTGCCTGAAAGAGGTCATAATTATGTTACCATTGTCTTCATAGGAACCAGTGGGTTCTCCAAGAATAGTAGTGCAACCACCTCTGTAATCAATTCTACAGGATCAACCTAAAAATGTTAAGTCTCTTCCTCATGTTGGATAGCGCTAAAGTTCTCTAGTATTTCGAGTAGATAGATTAGATCCGAACGCGGCTGTTGCTCCACGGCGATACGGTCTCGAACCCGACATCAGGTTGAAGATCAATCTCTATGGTGTCTTGTTGATATTTGTTCCTTTTATGGTATAGGGGAACACCTGATGTAGATGTCGTGGTCTAGTAATAAAACAAATTAAAATGTAGTAAAAGGGAGTAAGGTCATCTCCTCGGGATTGGTGGAATAAATAGTTTTAATTAAATTATTAACAATGAAATTAAACTTGTGAGTTGGATTGATTTTAATTTAAACACAATAAACTAAAACATAGATTTCATTTGAAAACAGATTGAGAAAGGGTAATCCTATCCAGGTTGACAAAATATGAATGATTCTATAAAAACTAGTAGGAAGTCATTAAGGGTGACTATGTGTATGGTTAATAAATTGACAGGTGTGGACTCTAACTAAACAGGTTCTTATCAGACACTATCAATCTAGCAATATGAGGCAAAAAACAAATAAAAAATATAAACAAAAAGTTTATCACATTAAAGTTCATCAAAACGAAATCGTTTACTCAAAAATCCAAAATTGAATCAAATTAACTTAACAGGTTGTAGATTTAATCCCAATAATCTAGTCTAGAACAGAACTCAAAGGTAAAAAAAAGTCAAACCCTACATCTAGAGAGAATCACGGGTGTTTTAGCCTTGCATCTTCATCATCGGATCTTGATTCATAGTGTTGGATTGATCTTGCATCAAAAGTTTGGATTGGATCTTGAAAGAGATCTGAAAATTTCCCTCTAGGACAAACGGCTGGTAAGAAGTGATAATCGAATTGTATTACTTCCATACTTTAAAATAGGTCAAAACCTAAATTTTTGTTAATATTACCCTCTTTTAAGGTACGCGAAACCTTACTCTTGCATCTTTCGCTAGGTAGTAAGCAACAAAATAGTTGGGCAAGATTTCTGGCCTTTCGTGGTACACGAAATATATCTCCCTAATATTCACGTATTGTGAAGATTCGTCAAATCTGACTTTTTTTGTCTGGTTTCGCTCATGTGCTCCCATATTCTCCATTGTTGCTTGTTTCCTATCAATTTGGCACACAAGGACCTGTAAGACACTTACACGCTAAGTACAACTAATTACGACCAAACACACAAAACAAATAACTAAAATAAACATAAACTATTACAGTAACAAGGTGTTTTCACAAACACATCGCACCCCTACACTTACCTTTTGCCTGCGCTCAAGAAAATCCTTTCAAGACATTATCACAAACAAAACAAGCACCCCAGTCGCCCCTATCATGCCTTAGCTAAGGTCCAAAGTCATACCCCATTCATAGATTAACATTAGATGTGTTAATTAATTGAGCAAGTCAAAGTGATTCACATATAAAAACATAATTTGCTAAACTAAACTAATATGCTTCCGCTTGTTATTTTCATGCACAAACCTTGCGCAATTTTTCACTCAACTCAGTTAAATATCTGGACTAGCATGTAACGCACTAATATTAATCACTCAAAAACTGAACATGAAACTCTGTTAGAATAAGCTAGTATGACTGTCGCACCTCCATTATAACAAATAGACAAAACACATATCTAAAGGACTTACAGGTCCATTGATGTCATTAGCCTCTAGATAAGGCTTCAAACGGTGTCCATTCACTGTTTGCCTCAAATGATCATTAAAATCTTCAATCTCAACATCTAAGCTTGGCATCATGCACTATTTTCATCTTGTCATTGTATGTTGATGCGTTTTGTAAGCTTCATCCCGTATCTCTTCTAACTCTCCTAAAGCTAATTGTCTTTGTTTACTTGCATGCTTATAACCCGTGTTAGCATTTTTAACCGCCTAGATAGCACGATATGCCAATTTAGCAGGTAAATGACGTATGCTTTCTTGTAGACCAACCGATAGGGGCTAGTTCCTATAGGCTTTTTATAAGCACTGCGATACGCCCACAAGGATCAAGGCATCATCTAGTTTGGTAAACCAATTCTTGCGAGCAATTCGCACTATCTTTTGCAAAATTTCATTAATCTGCCAATTAGAAACTTCCACCTACCCACTTGTTTGTGGGTGATATGGTGTAGCAAATTCGGTGGTCACCATAACGTTTAAACAATTTGCCAAAGTAAAGGTTTTTGAAACGTGATCCCACATCACTTATGATCATCAATTTGGAAAATATTTTTGTTTGGACACATTTGCAAACAACCTTATGGCCATTCATCTTGGTGGCAATGGCTTCAATCCACTTAGGCACATAATCAACTGCTACCAAGATGTAGAGATTGCCAAATGAATTCTGGAATGGACCCATGAAGTTGATCCATCATATATCAAAAATATCAACTACTAGAATCGGCTACTTGGGCAACTTAGTCCTCCTTGAAATACTACCCATTTGTTAACACTTTAAACAGTTTTTGGCAAATTCATATGCATTCCTAAACGTAGTATGCCAATATAAACCACAAGACTGAAATGCCCCCCACACGCAAGTGCATGTGAATGTCCCAAGACAAATGAAGTCCCCTCGTCCGGAATGCATCTTCGGATGATCTGATTAGCTCCAACTTTGAAAAGATTCAGCTCATCCCAAATGTAATACTTGGCTTGAGCTTGAAACTGTTGTCTCTAGCTTCCTCTAGATAAAATTTAAAAGGTTGATCCTTGTGCTTGCTTAAAGATACCATATTTAAAGAAACCAGCGGAAACATATAACCTCTTTCTTCATAATAGTATGGAGTAAGTGTGTATCAAAGTCACCTTCGATTAAAAAGGATTGTTTAGATTTTCTCATGATACAAAGATGGGGAACAAGCATGTAACTGTTGGCTCAGACAATTAGATTAAATACAAACACGCGATATTTAGGGGACGAACTCGCGACTCTTTCTATTCAACCAAACAAACAAGGGACATATAAAATACATTAACATAGACCCGTATTTATACTAAACCAACCATTCTAATTCTACTCAAATACTACTACCAATTATAATCTAATACTAACCTACACATCATTATCTTTACTAATTAAATCAAATAAGATAATTCAGAACATCCAAACTAATCTAAACCAATCTTTCACTTTTAGTCCTTCAAATTTCAACTCATACGCATTTTAGAATTAACTTTCAACATTCCCCCTTAATCCTAAAACTCGACCATGCTTCCCTTACTTCCCCAATCTGACCACTCGGGTCTTGATCGCTCTTGCTCTTCTTTCTCAAACGAACCATGCAGGTTCATCTTACTATCTTTCTTGATCGAACCACGCAGGTTCTTGATCTTGATGCGTTAACTCAAAAACGAGTTTCTTGACTGCATTCTTCCTTTCTTCAAGATCTACTCCTGACTGCATCATCTATTTCTTTCTTCTTCTTCTTCAAGATCCACCCTTGAAGGCATCATTGATCAAGATCTGCTCTTGGGGGCATATTCATTAAGATCTGCTCTTGAGGGCTCATTAATCAAGATCTACTTTTGAGGGCTCATTCATCAAAATCTGATCTTGAGGTCTCATTCATTCTTTCTACGAGTTTGCTCTTTTCAATTGGAATTGATTCCCAATCCCGAAACCCATATCCATACACCGCAAACCTTTTTCAATTGGAATTGATTCCCGATCCCGAAACCAATCTCTAACACCGCAATACTTTCTTTAATTCAACAAGAACAATATTCTTGATTCACCTACTTAACCGGAAACAATCTCGTAAACCTGGATAATACTTGCTTCAAGGTTAGTTAAACATCACCCGAACAACACTTGTTGTCTTACGATCAACAAAACAAACACGCGGCTCGTTTTTCTTTTGGGCTTACAATCAACAAAACAAACACGCAACTCGTTTTTCTTTCGGGCTTACAATCAACAAAACAAACACGCAACTCGTTTTTCTTTTGGACGTGGTTACTAACTTCCACTCAACAAACCCGAAACCATGCCAAAATCACCTTCCGATTACTACCAAAATCTGCTACACTTGCGATTAATTGCTTCTCCACAACCGAACCCCTCTTAATTAATTATCGAGTCTAATAGCTTGCTTACTTCACTTTCTTCCTTATCCTCATGTGGCGGCTCACTATTAATTAGCCTTTTTTTAAGGTGTACTTCAGCGGTGAAACCAATCGACAGACAACCCCTCGACCCGAGTTCGAATCACTACCCACGCACCGGTGTCCACTTTGAAGTTATCTCAAACCGTTACAGGGAATTTTTTCGTGGTGTGCAGGATTCGAACTCAAGACCAAGCCCGGCAGGAACCCTCCAAAGAGGTAAACCCTCCCACCTCTCCCCAGCTGGGCTGGAGGTCATTGGCTACTATTAATTAGCCTACTAGCTTGATTCTTAAACAATCTCAAATGGAAACAAATGTGCACCAATCTTATTATTTAATTTTGAATAATATAAAGCACTAAAGTCACGAGTCAACCAGCTTCCCTAATTTCCACTTATCAACGTGAATAACTACATCGACTTCAATAATTCGAACCTTCAATTTATTGTTATCACTTTTTTTTTTAATTTGTTTCTTTCGAACCAATCACAGTTCCATACCCAATCGTCGTCGCTTTAGTCTTCTTCTCTTAATTCTCACACAGTTTTGCCTCACTAATACGTTTTCGATCTACACACGGCTATATAGTCGACTTCGATTACTCTCTTCTCAACATAAACCGTGCTTACGGCGAGCCTAAGCTTGTTCTCCGTTCCGATTACAAAATCCCATCGAAGTCTTTCTTGCACGCCAAGTTGCACCTGCCGCTGTTGCTGCAGCCCCGTGAAGGGCGGCTGCCCTTTATCGGAAAACGACTCTCAAAACGGCCAAGCTCCGATACCAATTGTTGGCTCTGACAATTAGATCAAATACAAACACGAGATATTTAGGGGACGAACTCGCGACTCTTTCTATTCAACCAAACAAACAAGGGACAAATAAATACATTAACATGGACCCGTATTTATACTAAACCAACCATTCTAATCCTACTCAAATACCACTACCAATTATAATCTAATACTACCCTACACGTCATTATCTTTACTAATTAAATCAAATAAGATAATTCAAAACATTCAAACTAATTTAAACCAATCTTTCCCTTTAGTCATTCAACTTTCAACTCATACGCATTTTAGGATTAACTTTCAACAGTAACAAAGTATACAAATTTCAAAATTGTGTCACTTGTGGTTGAATCGTGGTGTTTTCATCAGGATCAATTTTTGGAATATGTATTGTGAATAAGGATCATTTTTCATATATCACACATAAGAAACGAGTATCAAAATAAATAAAACATAAAAAGTTCTCTCTATCATTAATGGTGCACAAAAAACTGGTTCTTGATCGGACCCAGAACCGGTAGCGGTACCAACCATACTTGGTTCTGAACCGTCTATACCCGATAGTTCCTACTTGGTTCCTCATTTATTTTCAAGAATCGGGTCCTACCCAGTTCTAGACTCTATCCAGTTATACCCGAGTAGGAACCGGTTAAAACGGTAAACACCAATTAATCAGTTCTGGCAATTACCAACATCTATAACCGTCTTTTCTTATTCACTTTTTGACGGTTAGAATCGATTCTAGGCCACCCCAAATCATTATAAATAGTTGTAGGATGTATCAGTTAACTACCCAACTCGAAAATGCATAAACGATAGGAGTACTACTTAGGATTAACTGTTATATACGTTTAGTCCTAAGACTTATGAGAGGAGGGTATAAGGTTTCATTATGGTCCTAGTTTTTGGGATCGCGTTAAGGAGATGTTTGACGAGGAAATGAGTTTTGAAATCGACTGTACAAGTTATGATCTCACATCAAAGATCGTAAGTATAGTCCAACCTAGTGGAAGATTTGATAATATTTACCGCTGACAGATGGATGAGTTAGAAGACCCAAATAAAAATGAGAAGGTTGTTGAAGATTCTATGTTCGAGTACTTACGAGTTAATGGAAGACCATTTACCAAGTAAGAAATTTGGAAACTTATAATGGATGTGACTTTATGATTTGTGTTAGTATTTTTAAACTTAAACAATTCAACATTGATATACTAGTTTTGTTTTGCGGATCCAGACGATTCCCCTTCATTTTTAGTTTTTTTTAACCCGGGACATGTTTAACCGTATGTTTTTTGAGACGTGAGTTTGTCACAACTTTCAAGAACTTATCACAATACTTGCAACGAGCCATCTCGGTGTTGTTCGACATTAGACATAAGTCGTATTAGGACCAAAGATCTGGATTTTTGATTTGTACCTAAACAACTTCTTCATTGTTTGACATCATTGGTGATAGAAAAATGTTGAGATATTTGAGCGGTTTTGCATTTTAATAAGCATTTTAGAGTTAGAGAAGTGGTATGATCAAATATTAACAGTCAACACCTAAATATAGTAAATTAGGAGGGTTAAAATGGTAAATAACCAGTTCTTACTTCCCAACAGCTATATGCCTATATTACCGCTAGGTACCGCTTCCACCGGTCAAATCCATCTTTTTTAACCCATAAATACTTAGTTGTACCTGGTTTTCGGGTAGGAACCGGACCCTACTTTACTTGAACTGGTTCTGTAAGGTACTCAACTCTACCTCTAATACCCGCCTACCCGGACTCGCTTCCTAGATGATGGTCGGTTCTTCGAAAAATCTGTTCTAGTTGTACGCTATTAGGCCTTACCCGATTTGATCTCTACCGGATTCTAGATGAGGGCCATTAGCTGATTTGTGCATCTGTATCTTTCATAAGTCATAACGCTAAGTCTGCTCCGGCATGTTACACAAACACGAGTCAAAGTGTTGTCACTTTTCTAATAGTATAAAATATCCAACTGTTACGTAATGACAAAACAGCTGTCAAATGAGTTTACTTTCTCGTTAAGCACATGCTTGTTACTGAACATGCTATCGCACCCCAATCGTTCGAATAAGCTCCATGTGCTATGCTTAACTATCAAAAGTGCCCCTATATTATATAAAGTTCACACTAGTAGCCCTTCAAGTTGTGAGTTATACTTATATTAATTTATTTTTTTAATACAAGTCATGAATCAAATTAATGTTGCATGAAATAAAATCATCATCTCAATTCTCGAGGGTGTTGAATAACGTACAAGTCATTAATCTATTTTAGTACTAACCAACATTATAAGTGAGCGACGGATAAACGGGCTACAAGTTACGTTGCGACCTCTTTTAAAAAGAAAAGGCTACTCTAATTAAATTTGTATAAGTTCATGCGTAGTGGAGCGCTATAGGGGGGTTATAACGCCCCATAACGCCCCCCACACCGCCCCCTTAGGCGTTATGGGGAGAGGCGTTTTATCTACAACGGGTGTTATATTTTCCAAATCAATTTTATATTATTATTTTTTAATCAGTTTTATACCCTCTTCTTCTACACCCAATCAAATAATAACACATCCAATCAAATAATAATATTTTAATCCCCATAACGCCCCTTCACCCACTACACCCTCTTTTTCCATAACGCCCCATAACCCTCATTCTATTACTTTTTAATATTTTAATCCCCATAACGCCTTATAACCCTCCTCCACTACACATGCCCTAACGAATTTTGTAGATTCCATGGTTATTACAATTTTACAAACTATCTACGTTTTTTTTTTTTTTTTTTTTTTGTGAATTTTAAACATGTCACGTGGGGTAGAAAGGCAAAACATATGATATTTTGGGAGACCAGTTCATCGTTTATTATTAATAAAATATTACCTCAATAAAGAAGTAGCATCGGTCTCGTGTCTTGTATTGCGGTGCCTCTTGCGTTTAATTAAAAGATGTGAATAACAACTATATATTCAATTTTATTATTTATTACCTTAAGATATTATAATAAATAAACAAGAACCAATCTCACTCATTATATAGCTCATTGTTGTCTACTAAAAAAACATTAAGAAACTTCTTAAATGATTTTCAATATGGTTCATGATTGTCCCTTATACAGCGAGGATGGTTGTAAAAATAAATATTTTTAATTGTTTATCGTTTTCACTAGAAGTGTTGTTTATAACCTTCTTATGATCGAGGAAATATTATTTATAGATGAAGATATATAACGATACCTAAGAAATCTTAATGCGCTCTAAACATTTAGAGCGTACATTTTGATTAAACCATATATACTAAGCCATAAGGCTCCGTTTGATTCGTGGAATTATCAAAATTGAAATTGGTATTGGCTACGTTACAATAAAGCATGTTTGATTGGTTAGGAAACAAGTTTGGTACATTAGTGTTGAAAGGTAACCTTCCTCTTTGACTTTTGTTTTGATGTCACAAATTGAAACTAGGATTTAAAAGTTTATTATTAGGGATATATTACGGAGACAATGACTCCATTGTTCCCATAAATGGTTTTAGCTTTATCTTCTTTCCATTTCGGTGGAGTCGTCTAGCACTGACAAGATATACTTGAATTATTCCATTGTGTTGTTTTAGTTTAAAAATGAAGAGAAATGTTGTTTAGTTTATTAAAATTTGTTAATATGTAGCACACATTTAAGCTACTATATACATGAGTTATTCCATTGTTTTGTTTTACTTTAAAAAATAACAAGTTTAGTTTATTAAAATTTGTTAATACTCCCTCCGTCCCAATTTAAATGTCCCATGTATAAAAACACACATTTTAAGAAATCTTTTATTTGTATGTGGTAAATGACAATAATATCCTCAAAAGTGGTGATTGTGTTTTGTCTTTTATGGGCAAAACTGGAAAGTATATTGCTATTTTTGAAAAGACATACTCCGTATTTAATTTGGGACAAACAAAAAAGGAAAGAAATACATTTAAATTGGGACAGAGGGAGTAATAAACACTAATTTAAGTATGTTGTAATATTATTATTTCAAATTTGATAATTGATATGTTAGGGGGCGGGGGGCCACCCGAATCGGTTACGAGTACTAACTACCAGCACGGTAACACCCTCGCCACCCATGCTAGTAGTGGTCCCGTGAACCGTTTTGTTGGTTCTGTTTACCGTGCTAGTAAACCGTTTTTATTTTATTTTTAACTTTTTTTCCTATTCGAACCGTTTGGTTTTTGGTTTCATTTTTAACCGTTTGTTTTATAATTTTTACAAAATATTAACTGTTTGTTTTAAAAATCTAATTAAATAAAAAAAACATCAGTAAGAACATTTCATTAAAAACATAAAATTAAAACATAATAATATTAAACATAAAATAAAAATACATAAAACAAAGAAAAATAAACTTAATGTTGGTGCAACAATTGTCATGCCTCGACCATGGTCGAAATTGTTGCCGTATCGAGCCTCATACTCATAGTGAGTGAAGTCGATAGCCAACTCGTGATCGAGGTCCGGATCGTTCCTCATTGTTTGCTCGTAGAGGGTGGTCCACCTCTCACACTTGATATTAAGATCAGCCCACTTCAACTGGATGTCTTAGAGGGTGTTGTTGTTGGTGCCAACGTGTTGGTGGAAGTCGGTCAATACACAGGCCCAAAACCCCTCCGGGGGGTAGGCCGGCCCTTCGTCCCTCGGGAGTTGTTGAATTTCCGGGCCATTTGTTGCATCCTTGTAGCACAACACTAATGCAATCTCTTCTTCATTCGTCCACAGATTCATTTTTTGGGGTGTTTGTTTTTTTAAACCGTGGTAAAGTGTGGCTTTTAACCCCATGGTTTGATCAATTTATATACAAAATTTTGAACGAACGGTGCACTAGTAAAATTAAATTTTACTGACCGTTAGGTGAACTCAATTCAATTCAGTCGAAGATTTTCAAAAATTACAAATTAATTTTGCTGACCGTTTGGTGGGACAGTTGTAATAGTATGAATTTAATGTTAAAAACCGGTTTAAAAGTTGAAACCGTGTGAAATTTAAAAAAAAGTTTGGGTATTTAAATGAAAATAAATAAAAGAATCAGTGGATTATTGTCTCCAAATAAGTGTTTCAGAGAAGTAAATCAGTGAAGTGATGTAACAAAGCAAGATTGGTTAAAATCAGTTAAGTGAAAAGAAAACTATATGAACGCTCCTCCCTCCGTTATACATAGGTCTTTGTAAATATTAGAATTTGGTAGTGGTACTTATTAACAAGTGTCCGCCATCATGCATAAATCGTTGAAACCTTCAATCATTGACCAAAACTGACTAAATTAAAGAAGAAAACCCGAATATATAAATTTATGTAGAAATGTTTATTTCCATGATTTTTTTAGCATTTTTTTAGCATTTTGGGGTGAATTTGGGTTGATAATTAATTGAGTTGTTTGTTTTGTAGGTAGAATTATATTTTCATTAACTTGACTTTAGTCTTTGATGATTAATTTTATTATCATTTTCTTCTTGCCTTTATACACTTGCACCCCTCAAACACCTTCATCTTTTTATTGCCACTACGCACTCTTCAACATTTAACGTCGATGACAAATACGAAGCAGACTCCAGTCCCAGATGATCAACTTGATTGGCTTCTGCCACTGTCTCTAAAACCTCGTACCTATGACATCCCCGACTCGCAAATCCTCATCCTTAACAATATGCCAGCGAAATCTAGATTGTTTATTGATAACCTGATATACTGGTGGGGGTTTAATGTCGAGGACCACATGTTTATGACAAAACACATTGGCGGATTCCATATGAGATTCTAGTCCATACATGATGTTAGGGACTTGCTGAGAGATTGTATGGACCGATTGGCTCACCAAACATACACAATCCCACCAACCAAATTGCCCGCATGTTTCAAATGATCTCCAAATAAACTAGAATACCAAGTCCGCAAATTTGCATTGACAAAGGGTTGGCGATGCAACGTATCGAAAAAGGAAAAGAGCGGAAAATAGATCATCTCCACATGACCATACCTAGCAAGACATTTCCTCCGCCAACCGACAAAAGAAGACCCGTTTGATGTCTAGAAATGACTAAGACATGGAAGATGAATGCGTGGAGCACATACTTAGTTATTGAAAACTTTGATGGGAAACCTGAAATCACCATAAAAGATGAGCTTAAGCAGCATCTACACCGACTACAAAGGGTAGGTGAAGTACAAATACCAAGGTTGCAGAAAGTATTGCATGCTGAAGGATGTTACTACAAAAGGACACTCGAGCAACTCATAGGTTTTGAGGAAGCAACCGCCTCCTCAGCAAACCTTAAATGTTTTTGTACTGAAAAAAATGAAATTGTGCTTAGTTATTAGTCATGTCCCGGCTTTGTTACCAGTGAACTGTACTGAAATTTGTTATGGTTTTCTATTACTAATATTTCTTCGTATCTACAATTATATGTCTATTTCATGATATAATTCGCGTTTATGATCACCATATAATGCACATTACTATATATAAGATATATCATGATGAAATCTACCATTCCTACTTAAAAATAAAACTCATATATACACATTTCAATTGCAGCATTTACTGCATAAGCTTCAACCCACTACCCTCTTACTATTATTTTAGAATTTGGGTTACTTTCACATTGCATGATATTTATTACAAATTTAATGTGTTACTCTATCATAATGTGTACACTTATTTCTTAGTCAAATTGTAAACACTCTGATCATATATTCATATATTACACATTATTAACATGTTTGTATATGTGCAACTAGGGGTGCAAACGAGCCGAGCCCGAGCTCGACCAGGCTCGAGCTCGGGCTCGTTTAATTTATGAAAGCTCGAGCTCGAGCTCGGCTCGATTCGAGCATTGTTCTTAAAGCTCGAGCTCGGCTCGAAGGATGGTTTCCAAGCTCGAGCTCGACTCGGGCTCGGCTCGATTCTTAGTTATTAATTAATTTATATTAATTGTAATAGTTATTTTATATATAATTTGGTTATTAATTCATAATTTTATAAATATTAATTATTCTATTTAAATACATATTTAATAAATTAATTAAAAATTATATAAATATTGGGCTCGGGCTCGTTTATTAAGCGAGCTTGTTTTTTAGGCTCGGGCTCGAGCTCGAGCTCGTTTAAGCTCGGTTCGTTTCGAGCTTTTTTCGAGCCGAGCTCGAGTAGCTCGCGAGTAGCTCGGCTCGTTTGCATCCCTATGTGCAACACTAACGAGGTGATTGACCAAATGTAACAGTCAAACACCGTACAACCCCGTCTCAACACGCAAGTTTCTGCTACTATTTTTATCATGAGACTTAAAACTATCATAATCGTTAAGTTGGATTACAACACAATGTTATAGTTAATTTATTTAATTCCAATAACAAAACACATTTTTCTTCATCCATCTTTTTGTGTAATTATGTCGACTTTTGAGCAAAACCGAAAAAGACTACCTTTTTTGTTTAAACTACTTTTCAATTAATAATTGGGCAACAAATAGTTATTAGTATGATTCAGGAGATATTACAAAATAGAAATAATTTCAGCTCATATTTAGAATTAATATTAACATATAGAATAATTTTAACGTGTTTTATGGGGTGAATTATTTTTAACTGATAACTGACACATTTGCTAAACCTACTCCAGCATTTAGACTAAGACTACACGGAGTGGAGGAGGGAGAGGGGGGGGGGGGGGGGGGACGTGAAGCGTCATGTGGCACTTGTAAAACCTATGTGGGTGGGGGGCGGGTTTGAAGATCCTATCATGATGAAATCTACCATTCCTACTTAAAAATAAAACTCATATATACACATATTATTGTGTGTAAGATTTTTTTTTAAAAGGCAGCCAATCAAAAAATGCCACTGGCCCAAACATCCCCCCACGCCCATGAAGTTTCCCCCGCCCAAAGTCTCCCCCCCCCATTTCCCCGCCCCACTCCGTCTACTCTAACATCTATCATAGACATAAGTCCTCAATCATATGTCGCTAAACTATAAGCTCTTTAGCTGACGAGGTGTTACGAGGTGAATTGGTGTGTATGTTTGTTTATTTTTGACCTTTTAAATATGTATAAGTACTAAGGCCATGTTTGGCTCTCCATTTTATTTTCTCCTTATGACTTTTTCCCCATCAAAAGCTCATTTTCTCCAAAAGTCACAAATTGTGACTTCTTACTTTTTCCTTCATTTCTCCTTTTCCAATGCCAAAATCTTCCAAAGCTCATTTTCTAAACAATTACCCATACAATTTTTTTTTTAACTTTTGACTTCTTCAATAAGATATAAGTCAAAAGTTGGGGAAAAAATGGAGAGCCAAACATGCACTGAATATATCATGGCCATGTTAAGTAGTGTGTTTGAATGCGATTTTCTAGGTTCTAAATATATCAAATTTAGATGTATAACAAGGGGTATAAAGTGTGTTGATAGTGCCCAAGCTTCTATAATAATTTCCATCACTCCTCCAAAAGACAAGTTTCAAATAGTTTAAAGTTATAACTATATACGAAACTACTTTTTTTGACACGGATTTGCAATCTTAATGACATGTAAAGACATACGTAAATAAAATATCGAGACTAAAGTACTAAATAGACATTAAATGAAATTCCAAAGGCAAAAAAAATAAAAACAACTGAAATCCGAACCACCCTGTCCCATTCAACGAATCCGACCAATATTCACCAGGTGGCGTTGTTTGTTTTTTCTGAGCCAAAAGTGTAACACCCTCTGCCGTTTTAACAGAAAATACGCAGCGGAAATACAAACTAGAAAATTTCTTACTTTATACAAACATTCTCGGATGTTTGGAAACCATATTTACAAGATATTTTAGGTGTTACATCTTTTATTCTTTCTTATTGCATTCAATATGACTCATCTTTATTAGATTACGTGACCGTGACTTCGTACAATCCACGTCCTCGCTCGATCTCCATCATTTCCTTGCTCTATTAGGTAGACAAGACAACCTACAATCACCACATAACCGTTTCGTTAATTCGTTAAGTGACTTAACAATAATTACCCACAATGTGGAAATGATATCCAACAATACTCAATGATCATGTTCAAAAGCCTTTCGCAAGTTCGGGTCTGATATCCAGATCCTAGCCTCCAATTTACATGCATTCATACTTACATACCTGCGTCTTTATTACCATCCTCATAGCAAAAAGGTTAATAACACTACAATACATACCTGCATACAAATCCCATACACAACTTATCTTGACCCGTCAAACTATTCTTCCTTCATGTATTCTCTTCGACAAAGATGACGTTTCCAATCCTGTACTCAATCTACACATAATGATCAACCTTTACATACATAAAACTCTCACATAAACCCGGGTATAAGAACCTATGCATACACCACATTACTCAATCTACAAAAGCGTAACAAATCTACTTACCGTACTTGTTACCATATATACACACATATCAATCTAATTGCATACAAATGCATCATTCCGTACTTGTGTCATATTTGCAAATCCCGGATTTGTTTCATGGTTAAAATACCTTCACTTTCATTTTTCATCTTTGTTGACCAAATTATTCCAAGTAACTTCTTTGTTGTGTGGTGAACTATACTTGTTCACTAACATCATCTATTCACTTGTCTTACTATAGTCTATAAATTTGTTATTTCATTCTTGTTTCCCGTTTCACATTTATACATAAATATGCATTCACTAAATCTAGAGTTTAGTTCATAAGTCACTTACCTTTGCCCGTAGAATGTTATCGTCCATTCCATCCACATAACTCGTTGTCTTCCTATCATGACATTCCTACTTTAACAAGTCAAACTTGCAAATTATTAGAACACATAACGGGTTATTCACTTATCCAAGTATTACTCACCCATCTCATTATATGTGTTTGTATTCATTTTACCATTCATTCGAGTAATTGGGTTATGCCCGCCCATTTGACCCGTAATCACCCATTTATGTCTAGTGATAACATATGGGTCATTTTCACCATAAATCCATGACATCTTATTTTTAGTTCACCAATAAACCAATATATATAGCTTTCGGATATAATCCAACCCATTTAATCCATTCACCCAAGTGACCCGTTTGGGTGATTCTCCCATTATTAACATAACCAACTATTTCATGACATTATGAGCACCCATAACAATTAAATCCACCAAATTAGTTAACATAAAGTTTTTTTTCCACTTATCCATCCTTTCCATGATTACCATCTTCAAACACATCTAAATTCAATTACATAAAAGGAAGTTAAGTTTGAAAATCACTTACTAATACGAGTAGAGGTCGAAACCATATCAAACGAACTCCGATTTAGGTGATTTAGGAGTCCATGGAACCGTCTCGCCGAGACCTGCAACCCTTATTGGTTTCCGTCACCTGAAACCGCCACCACCGTCACTGAAACGGCAAAACAGTGGCCTGAAATACTGTTTTCGAGCTGCTGTATTCTGGGTAGTAAAAACCCCTCTTCCAGGACTCTAAATCGTAAACCCACCGTTGGATGTGATCGTCTACATGTGTTAAAGCTTCTGTAAAAATTTGAGAACGATCCAACGGTCCAATCTCCGGGAAATCGCACTTTATGACAGGTAGAAAACCTAAAAACGGGATTTTTGGACTTGGATGGTTCTCTCTCTCTCTCACACATACTTTCTCTTTCTAAAACTTGAGGGAGGGGCATGAATGAACCAAAAATCTGATCCCCTTCCTTTTACACAACAAGGTTTGCCTATTGACACAATCTACCCCTTGACTTTTAAAAGGTTATAGACAAGTCAACATACTTTATTAATATTCAAAATGTGTCAATTACATAATTCCAACATTAGATCTTGCTAGTGATTTATATGCTTCGCATTTAGTAGATAATTCACTTCTAAATTATTATTAAGCAGCTTATCCAACACATGTTAGGCATCATACTAATCAAGTATAGAGTAAAATCTCTTAATGCATAGTTCTACTAAATCATACCATCAAACTACATTTTATTTCTTCCAATACATGGATTCTAACATTTATTCTTCAAACCTTTACAAGAAGCTAAACATTCAGTTTCTTTTACTAGGTTAATCATTCTATCTAATTATTTCATGCAGTAGTACAAAATAAACATACTTATAAATAAGAATTCGGTTTTTGGGGCGTTACAAGTCTACCCCCCTTAATGAAGGTTTCGTCCCCGAAACCTTGTTCATACATTCAAATAACTCAAGTTTACTCTTACCTTTCGGTTGTTTATATATTCAAATGACATACTTAGAATGCATACCTCGATATATCATGTGAAACTATACCCCATATATCCACAATGTACATCACGAGTGTCCATACCTTATTACCATTAGGCACTCATTCCTACCTATCAAAACTCAAATTCTTGCATATGCTAAATCCTTAGCCAACATCATCTCTGCTTATTTATTTACGCATTTCATTCAAACTTTCATGCCATGTTGCAAGCCCACATTATAAACTATAAAATAACTTTACACATGACAAAGCATATTCATATGTTTATTTTTTTTTTACACTCTTACATTTACAAGAAGCTTTCATGCATTTATTAATCATAATATTCTATTTTTAACCCATAAACCCTACTTAATCTTTCATTCCCGCATTAGTCACAAGGCGCCCATCACGAGATTACTACAATATTCCACTATTACTATACCTTCTAAGTGCTTTCTAAACACAAATAGTTAGCCTATATACATACGTATTTCACAAACATTCAATCATGTATCATTATCATAACATAGTTACTATCTCTTTCCTACTAATTCATACTAATTCGGATGTTAAACCTCATTCTATACCCACTACAATTAAATTTACTATGCACACCCGTTAGGGTGAAATTTCAAGTCGTTTCATCCATGCCTATTTGTTTCTTAGTTCGTTTCATGTACTATTAACAATTTGCACACATGCATATTTCTCAAATATCAAGTGGGGGATGAAAGTCATTCATTTTTTTTAGCTTTAAAAGTCAAACATTCCGTACCACGTCATACTTGAACTATCACTTATTCGTACGGAGGTACTCTTCAATTTAATTCTTTCTATCTAACAATCATAAGCTAAGCATTTTACTAACCTTCCTTTCATGGTGTTAGCCAACGCTATGTAAGTCGAATAGGTCCGCTTCTATCCAATGTTGATGCCATACTTGTCTTGGTCCAAATCACTCACATGACTAGTTCCAACTCGTAGTCATCCTTTCACCAATTCTATTGGTTTCATCATATCAAGAGTTAGATTCATCTACAAAATCAATAGTTAGTCATATAGGAGACTTTTTACAGTCCTTTGAAGGTTCCTTTCACATTCAAGGTCATCTATCTATAATTCTTTCATAAAATTCCCATTTACATACAAAACCATGTTACACATTTACATTCTTACATAAGATCCTTACATTCTATTTGCTACTTTCACAAACCTTTCAGTCGTTTGACCTTTCAAATTGTCACTTCTTACTAATTTATGACATTCGACCATCAATCCTTTCTAATCTTTCTAATGATAGTTGGAAGTATGCTTTGTACTTCCTTTTTAATCTAGGAAAGCTTATGAAAACCGTATTCATTCATTTCTTGCAAAAATAAAATATTCATTTCCTTGTCAAATTAAGTTATTCATACGGTTCTTAGCCACGTATTTATGTTTACTTGTCACACCAACAACTCTTAGTTGATAATTCATCATGTTTATTTCATGCGATAAGCATTTCATGCAATCTTATTAATACATGTAAAACCCTTACCAATCAACTTTTTTTTTTTCACAGAGTCAAACTATTAATGCATTCTTAACTATCTTTCCATAATTCGTTTCTACCGTTAGTGTGTATTTCTACCCACATCAATAAAAACTATAGGTATAATACCTATTTATTCATTTCGTTGGCCGCACAACACGTGTATCCCAATGAAATTATTAACTACATACTTACAACTTTTAAATTTTTTCATTGTTGGAGATGGGAATGCAATTCTCTCCTTCATCCCGCCCGACACTACATAAAATATGGATTCTACCTCTCATTCATGCATGTTTGATCCGTACTTACCTATGGACATCTCAATCCGTTTCAAGGGTTATTCTACATTTCTACAATGTTCAACCAATTTGATCCCCTCACATGGGTCATTTTACATTTCTACAAATTTTCTACCAATTTGATCCATCATGTGGGTTATTCTACCTTCCCAATTTGCTAGGCATACCTGTGATGATTCTCACGGTCCCACGTGTATATATGCTTCTTGCAAAAAAGTTAATTATCTACCCCTTTTGACTCGTGCATCATGCCACGAAGTTATTTCCCACACTTTTGACTTGTGCAACTTGCCACTAAGTCAATTTCTACACGTTGACTTGCGCATCTTGCCACAAAGTCAATTCCCACACTTTGACTTATGCGTCTTTCCACAGAGTTAATTTCCACACTTTGACTTGTGCATCTTGCCACAAAGTCAATTTCCACACGTTGACTTGCGCATCTTACCACAAAGTCAATATCCATACCTTGACTTGTGTATCTTGCCACAAAGTCAATTTCTTATCAATTGAATTTACATATTTTAATGATCCATTTATCATCCAATTATCAATAAAGGTATGCTACACCTGTTCTACCAAACCCACTTACCATTCTTTCTGACCCCACATGTGATTTTATCAATTTATAAAAATCCATATGTATGGTAGGGGCTAATACATGGCCAGTGTATTAGTAAATCCTACCGTACACATGGCGTCCTATAAATCACTACGTCACATTATGAGAAAGATGAATTTTAACTTATGTCTTATTTTTTTACCCACCCATAGACAACTTATTGGGTTATTTTTCACTTGGATATCTATCCTCCCTACTGTCATACTTTTATCCACATTCATATTCTCAACTTCATTACGTCTACATTCTACTTACTACTTTACTAAACTATTAAATCATACCTTCCACGCATTCCTTCCAACATGTACAATATGTCTTTATGTACGTGCCACGTTTGATTTGTGACTTCCTTCTTTCTTTCATTTCCCTGAAGTAGGAATTTATGCTCTTCACCCTCTGATAGATGACCTTTCCATCTGTTTCACATGTTCCGGGGTCTGCCTTGGACCGCGTCCTAGAGGCCTCTTCATCATCCAATATAGCTCACCTTAACAAAACAACTCAATTAGTTATGTCGTATCACGTGAATTATTATTAAAATCTACCTTCAGGTCCTAATCGAGTCTTGGATTGTACGGGTCACTAATCTCAAGAGCACACGAGTTTGAGTTCAAGTACTTACCTTCTTGTACTCGACTTCACTCAACCCCGGGCTCTGATACCAACTTGTAACACCCTCTGCCGTTTTAACAGAAAATACGCAGCGGAAATACAAACTAGAAAATTTCTTACTTTATACAAACATTCTCGGATGTTTGGAAACCATATTTACAAGATATTTTAGGTGTTACATCTTTTATTCTTTCTTATTGCATTCAATATGACTCATCTTTATTAGATTACGTGACCGTGACTTCGTACAATCCACGTCCTCGCTCGATCTCCATCATTTCCTTGCTCTATTAGGTAGACAAGACAACCTACAATCACCACATAACCGTTTCGTTAATTCGTTAAGTGACTTAACAATAATTACCCACAATGTGGAAATGATATCCAACAATACTCAATGATCATGTTCAAAAGCCTTTCGCAAGTTCGGGTCTGATATCCAGATCCTAGCCTCCAATTTACATGCATTCATACTTACATACCTGCGTCTTTATTACCATCCTCATAGCAAAAAGGTTAATAACACTACAATACATACCTGCATACAAATCCCATACACAACTTATCTTGACCCGTCAAACTATTCTTCCTTCATGTATTCTCTTCGACAAAGATGACGTTTCCAATCCTGTACTCAATCTACACATAATGATCAACCTTTACATACATAAAACTCTCACATAAACCCGGGTATAAGAACCTATGCATACACCACATTACTCAATCTACAAAAGCGTAACAAATCTACTTACCGTACTTGTTACCATATATACACACATATCAATCTAATTGCATACAAATGCATCATTCCGTACTTGTGTCATATTTGCAAATCCCGGATTTGTTTCATGGTTAAAATACCTTCACTTTCATTTTTCATCTTTGTTGACCAAATTATTCCAAGTAACTTCTTTGTTGTGTGGTGAACTATACTTGTTCACTAACATCATCTATTCACTTGTCTTACTATAGTCTATAAATTTGTTATTTCATTCTTGTTTCCCGTTTCACATTTATACATAAATATGCATTCACTAAATCTAGAGTTTAGTTCATAAGTCACTTACCTTTGCCCGTAGAATGTTATCGTCCATTCCATCCACATAACTCGTTGTCTTCCTATCATGACATTCCTACTTTAACAAGTCAAACTTGCAAATTATTAGAACACATAACGGGTTATTCACTTATCCAAGTATTACTCACCCATCTCATTATATGTGTTTGTATTCATTTTACCATTCATTCGAGTAATTGGGTTATGCCCGCCCATTTGACCCGTAATCACCCATTTATGTCTAGTGATAACATATGGGTCATTTTCACCATAAATCCATGACATCTTATTTTTAGTTCACCAATAAACCAATATATATAGCTTTCGGATATAATCCAACCCATTTAATCCATTCACCCAAGTGACCCGTTTGGGTGATTCTCCCATTATTAACATAACCAACTATTTCATGACATTATGAGCACCCATAACAATTAAATCCACCAAATTAGTTAACATAAAGTTTTTTTTCCACTTATCCATCCTTTCCATGATTACCATCTTCAAACACATCTAAATTCAATTACATAAAAGGAAGTTAAGTTTGAAAATCACTTACTAATACGAGTAGAGGTCGAAACCATATCAAACGAACTCCGATTTAGGTGATTTAGGAGTCCATGGAACCGTCTCGCCGAGACCTGCAACCCTTATTGGTTTCCGTCACCTGAAACCGCCACCACCGTCACTGAAACGGCAAAACAGTGGCCTGAAATACTGTTTTCGAGCTGCTGTATTCTGGGTAGTAAAAACCCCTCTTCCAGGACTCTAAATCGTAAACCCACCGTTGGATGTGATCGTCTACATGTGTTAAAGCTTCTGTAAAAATTTGAGAACGATCCAACGGTCCAATCTCCGGGAAATCGCACTTTATGACAGGTAGAAAACCTAAAAACGGGATTTTTGGACTTGGATGGTTCTCTCTCTCTCTCACACATACTTTCTCTTTCTAAAACTTGAGGGAGGGGCATGAATGAACCAAAAATCTGATCCCCTTCCTTTTACACAACAAGGTTTGCCTATTGACACAATCTACCCCTTGACTTTTAAAAGGTTATAGACAAGTCAACATACTTTATTAATATTCAAAATGTGTCAATTACATAATTCCAACATTAGATCTTGCTAGTGATTTATATGCTTCGCATTTAGTAGATAATTCACTTCTAAATTATTATTAAGCAGCTTATCCAACACATGTTAGGCATCATACTAATCAAGTATAGAGTAAAATCTCTTAATGCATAGTTCTACTAAATCATACCATCAAACTACATTTTATTTCTTCCAATACATGGATTCTAACATTTATTCTTCAAACCTTTACAAGAAGCTAAACATTCAGTTTCTTTTACTAGGTTAATCATTCTATCTAATTATTTCATGCAGTAGTACAAAATAAACATACTTATTAATAAGAATTCGGTTTTTGGGGCGTTACAAAAAGGTCTGCGGACCACATCTGCAGACATCTGCAGGAGAAGAGGTGGACCAAAGGTCTGCAGTCTGCAAGAAGAAGACTGTTTGTTTGTTAATGTCTGCGAAACCTAACCATAACCACAACACACCACAACCCACCATAACCACAACACACCACAACCCACCATAACCATAACCATAACCATAACCACAACCCACAGTTTTCTTTCAGATTTAACATCAAACTAGAGGCATGGTTCTAATTTACGAGGCACATACACCTGAAAAGGTAATGATTGCATATATAACCTTACTATTTGCAACATTTGTTAAATAATCAATCTAAATTGGAGATTTATTCGTTGAACATGAAAAGGAAAAAACATTATATTTGAAGTTAGAAACAAGTACAGTTAACCTCAAAAGTCAAACTTTATTTCCCTTTCCAAGCAAACCACTAATCTTTAGATTCCACTTTACAATCTTCCTTGAACACTAATCACCTAACTTAAGTTTCCTTTACCATTCACATCAATCTGTTAAGCGGCGTCGTTGGGAGAGAGGAGGGCGGCGGTCTGGGTGGAGGAGGAGGAAGAAGAAAAGAAGTAGAATAAGAAAAGAGAAGCAGAATACTAGAAGGGTAGAAGAATACAGAGGACAAGGAAAAAAAGAAGGAAGGAAGGAGAAGGAAGAGAAGAGGGGGGAAGATGTGAGAAGACCTTGGTCCAAGTCTGCACCAAGAAAAAGGTCAGGAAGACCTTTTTTTAGAGAAAGGTCTTTCAAAAAAACAATCGGCGCGCCCCAAACGTCTGTCCGCGTCTACGTGGCGCAGACAGAAGCACTTCTGACCAAAAAACAAACACCACCTAGACTATGACGGTTTGGGTACTCTTAACCGTACCATTTATATAGCCGGATCCAAATCCCACCGGCCTATCTGGTACAATTCTTAAAACATTATCTAAACGATTTCAGAAAATATAGTGTCAATATAGCAGATGATTGTGATGGAGATGGTGGTAGGACAAAAGTTTACAAGTGAATGGAATGTCTGCATCAGAGCAGGCTAGCGACTGTGTTGGTGGGTTACTTAATTGTGTTGAAAAACACCAAATGTTTTTGTGTTAATAGTACACCAAATGTTTTTGAGCTAAGACCCCCTGTAGTGGAGGCGGTATAGGGGGTTAAACAAAAATTAGCGCCCCCCACACCGTTACGGGGGGCGCTATCCCTTCAAAACCCGGGTAAGCGTTATAAATATAACGCTGGAACAACTTTGAACCACTCAATCATATGTTGACATGTGGCGCGGAGGACAAAAAAAGGGTCAAAAAAGTGACCCTTGATTTTTCAAACGGTAATTTTTTTTAAACTCTATATATACACACACACACACACACCATATTAACAAATATAACACACCACAACACAAACTAAAAACATACAACTTCAAACTAAAAACACACAACTTCAAAACACAAAAAATGTTTCCATATGGTTCACCGTTTGGGGTCCCGTCTCGCCCGGGTACGAGGCCAAACACTACTCAACTGCCACCCAATTGGGGCGACTTTGACGCGAACACAATGCAATTCGCTCAACTTCTAAGCATGCCGGGTCAACTTTTTCAAGGGCCAATGGGGTTTGCGCCAAACATGAACCTAAACTATGTCCAAGGTTCTCAAGAGGAGCCCGAGCTCGTGCCTGAAACTCAAGGCGAGCACAACCAACCACGTCAACCCGAGGGTTCTCAACGGGGGGGGGGGGGACGCTCGCACAGAAAAAAAGATCCTAACGCGCCTCGTCAAAAAAAAAAACAAGAACGTTGGGAAAAAGACGAGGAGTTTGCTTTAGCGTGGGCTTGGCTTAACATATCGGAGGATCCCGAAGTTGGTTAGTATTTTTTTCTGTATTTATATATAATTAATCGTGTGTATATATATATAGTATTTGTTTTTTGTATTTAAATATATTTAACCGTATATATATATAAGTTGGTTAGTGTTTTTTTTTGTATTTATATACTATTAATCGTATAATATATATATATACATACATAGTTATATATTTCTAATCGTATAATATTTTTTTTGTAGCGAACTATCAAGACGAGCCGTTGTTTTGGATAAGAATTCGAGAGCTGTTTCTTGCCGCCATGGGTAGAGGGGAATATCGAGAGAACGATTCGATATCGGGAAAGTGGACGGATATAAATAATAGATGTCATTCATTTGCGGAGGTTTACCAACGTTGTAAGGACAACAGGGCAGTGGGGAAGGTGATGCTGGTTTGTTGGCAAGAGCGTTGGAGGAGATGAAAGAAACCCGTGGGCCGTTCTCGTATTTGAGGATTTGGGAGATGTTGAGAAAAAGTCCTAAGTGGGCTGATGTACCCCTATGGGGTCCGGTAATAGGCGCAAAATCAGGAGAGGAGGAGGAGGACCATCAAAACAAAGCAAAACCTCCTCGTCGCGAGATCCGGATACACCATCATCCGATGCTCGCTATGTGAGTTTAGGTGATCCTATTCATTTGGAGGATGAGGAGGATGATTTTCCAAGACCACCCGGTAGAAGATCAAAAAAGGGTGGCAAGGCGGAGTCGTCTTCGGCAGGAGGTGGTGAGTTGAAGGAAGATTTTGAATAAATGAACCGAAGACTACAAGATATCCGCGACCTTGGCCAAAGACGTTTGGAAACAATGCAACAAAGAGTGGCCGAGAATAAAAGGTTTGTCGAGCTCTAAGAGGCGAGGCAAAGGGAAAAGGACATTGAGTTTTTGTCCAAATCGATCGACCACCTCGAGGGAGACGCCCTACGCCTTACACAACTTCATAGGCAATAAATTCTTGCAAAATATCGCCTCTAGTGTGTTTGGTTTTTTTTATGATGCGTTTTTTTTCTTAAATTTGCTATTGTATTTTTTTTAGTTGTTTGTTTAGTTGTTTGATTTAATTAATATTAGTTGTGTGTTTTTAATATTATTTGTAATTTTTTTATATTTATTTGTCTTTTATTTTAATTATTTTGAGTTAAAAGATTAAAAAAATAATAAAATACACAACCAATCAGAAACAGGGTTAAAAAATAATAAAATAAACAACCAATCAGAAACAAGGGCATTATATTTTTCCCCTTACCACTACACCCCTTTTTCACTTCATTTCCCCATGCTGACTCAGCTGCCACGTGGACCAATCAGAATCAGGGGCGTTATATTTAACCCCCACTACATATGGTCTAATAATAAACAAATATTTAAAAAGGATAACTTAACAAAAATGTAAAGGGTTACGGGTTTCATACACCTTGTAACATCATATTTTAGGGGTGTAACATCATATTCTGAGGTATATGACAGCCTCTTATTTTTTTTTGAACGACCAACAAATTGAAATCACTCACGGAACACTGGAGTATCATCGTGCCACCAGTGTTGCCACGCGATCATATTCCACCACCAAGTCACCAATTCAGGAGGAAACTCATAATTATGAGAAAACCCCCTTTGTGAGATTCGAACCCAGGACCTTATGGCCCCTAAGTCTTATTAGTATGTGATGTGGGCCAGGATGTATAATTCCTAAATACCAAATGTAAAACTTAAGAATAAACTGACTAAAAGGTGTTAGGAATTAATTAATGAATGAATTGTTGGTTATCAAATCGAATAATCAAGCATAGTAACTACTGAATAATAACAACAATAATAATAATAATAAATACATTATTATCCAAAACTAAAGTGAAAAATGTATAATTTGTAATGCACCTCGTACAACTCAAATGTATTAAAAACTTGTACCCTAGATTGGAGGAGCATGTTCAGGGAGGTGGTGTTCCATAAATACCCCTCCATCTATACCGGTGCAAGTTCCAACAAAAACAGCGACGAAAAACACTCTCATATGTGACGCCAAACAACACGATCTGTGTACCCATTAACACATTTGCAACGGTTATAAATTTATAATTTTAATTATTATAATGGGAAGATCCACTACATCTTGTTTCAAGATTATTGCATGTGGTGGTAGCAATGAAGCTGTTGATAGAGATGATATTGATGCTTCATCTGAGGTATATATTGTATAGAAATTGTAAATGTGTTTGTTTTAATTGTCTCATTGTGTGATTTGTTTGTTTGGTTTGGTTTGGTTTAGTTGTTGAGTTCAGTGTTGTTGACTGATCTAAAGTGGGTGTTTGACTTTTTTTAGATTTGTTTTGTTTTTTTAAGTTTTTGGTTTATGATTTATGTTTGGTAGCTGATCAGTTTGAAACTAGATGTTTTTTAAGGATAAATTGATTTATGTTTGATGCTAAATTAGGATAAATTGTTTTTTTTTATTTGTTATTATTATTATTATTGGATAAATAGTTTAAATTGAGCATTTAAGTAACATAGTTGTTACAGATAGTGACTGGATTGTATCTATGGAAATGGGGTTTTAGATCTTTGGGAAAATGTTAATAAAAGGGATCTAATTATGTGTTTGTTTTATTGATATTTGAAAAATTAAGATTTGAATGTTTTTATATGTGAACTAATTTGATAACATTATTTGAGCTTATGCCAGAACAAGAGTCCTGATAAACGAGGATGGAGTTTTAGGAAACGTTCAGGGAGGCATCGCGTGCTGAGCAACACAGTAGTTACTGAAAAAGTAACTTCTTCGGAGAATAAGCCGATTTCTGAACCGATATCTATCAGTTCTGAACCGCAAATTAATAATAATATATCTGAAAAAACTTGTGATAGTATATGGACAGAAGAGATACCGAATTTTGTTACCAAAAATGCTACTACAGTTTCAACTGTGGATACCGAACCGGCTTGTGAAGAAGATGACATTAAATGTGAACCTGATGGATCTGAATCAGCTGTTCTTGTTATCCAAGCTGCAGTTAGAAGATTCTTGGTATGCTATAATTAATTTTATTTCTTTGTTTATTTGTTTCCGTTATGTGTTTTTCTATCTTAATTGTGATTAATTTCAGGCGGAGAGACAACTGGTAAAACATAAGAATGTGGTCAAATTGCAAGCTGCTGTGAGAGGGCATTTGGTCAGAAATCATGCTGTTGGAACGTTACGTTGCGTTCAAGCCATTGTTAAAATGCAAGCTCTTGTTCGTGCGCGTAGAGAGAAGGTAAAGAAAATATGAAAGAACATTAAAAATCGTGTTTATGTTATGAAACATTAAACTAAGCTGGCAAAACGGGTGGATCTGGTCGGCTAGCATAATGGGGTCAAACTGGGGTCGGGTCAGAAATGGCCGTTTTATAAAAAAAGATATGTCTATTGAAACTATTATGTTGTTTCAGGGGGCGCAAAATGCAGGAATTGATTTAAAACCAAAGTATATCTCCATTGAGAAGCTATTAAGTAACCGACTTGCTCGCCAGGTAAATACAATCTTTTTCTAATCTTTTGTTTTGTCCGAGTTTTATTTTGTTAGATGGTAAATTAATGGGGTTTTTTTTCCGTTAAAGCTGTTGGAATCTACGCCAAACACGAAACAAATCAACATCAAATGTGATCCATTAAAGTCTGATTCAGCTTGGAATTGGTTGGAGAGATGGATGGCTGTGTCTTCACCGGACGTTTTGGAGCCGCACACACCAGAACATGATCTGGACAAAGTTGTTATTAAATATGAAAATGAGGTTGAGACTGTAGTTACCTCTGACGTTGAGGAACTAATGGTGCCGTTCGAAGGAAAAGAGAACTTGATTCACAATGAAGAAAATTCCAGTGTAAAAGCCCATGAACAGAAGCCGGTAACTGAATCAATTGAGAAACCGGATTCTCTGCCAGGTGAACCTACGGATTTATATACCGAACCTCAGATTGAGGTAAAATCAATTCCCGAGCATCCTGTATCAGAAAACACACCCAAACCGATTCCTGAGAAACACATATCAGAAACCAAACCCAAACCGATTCTTGCGAATCCCGTATCAGAAAACAAACCCAAACCAATTTCTGAGAATTGCGTATCAGAAATCAATCCCAAACCGATTCATGAGATTCCTGTATCAGAAACCAAACCTAAACTGATTCCTGAGAATTCCATATCAGAAACCAAACCGGTTCCAGAGAATCCTGTGTCAGAAACCAAACCGATTTCTGAGAAGCCTGTACCAGAAATTGAACCGAAACGCTCAGCAAAACGGGTAGCCACCGACCAACCAGATTCAGAGGGAAGAAAGTCTGTGTTTGGATCCAGAAAGGCAAGTAATCCAGCATTTATTGCTGCGCAGTCAAGATTTGAGGAGTTGACTTCTATGACCACCAAACCATTAAAACCAGCCAATTCTTCTAATCAAGAAGACGTGTCAGGTTCAGGTTCAGGGTCGGGTTCTTCTAATCCATTGAAATCAGCCAATGCTTCTAATCAGGATGATGTGGCAGGTTCAAGTTCGCCTACAGAAATAAGTTCTGCATCTGTAAAAGCAACCCTGGTGCCAGATATTGAACCGGATGAATATTTGGTTTCCCATGGTTCAATAGCAGTTCGGAACGGTGGGTCAGAATGTGGAACCGAGCTGTCAATCACATCTACACTCGATTCACCAGATCAATTTGAAGTTGAAAACAAGAAACCCGAGGAACCCATAGTCTTAAATGAAGCAGTTGGTGATATTGATATGAACGTTGATAACAATATTGATCGCAACACAGATATTGATGTTCCCGTAAAACAAGTTGACCAAAAGCTCAATGACAGTGTCATTGAGTTGGAGCCCGACGAGGAACCCGAATCTAGCCAGGCCGAGCAGGAACCCGAGTCTAGCCAGGCCGAGCAGGAACAGGAGTCTAACCACCACGCTTACGAGTCCAACGAGCACGAACCGGCTCCACTAATATCTGCATCAGGATCTCCAAGAAGCCACATAACAATCCCTGAATCACAAGGAACACCCTCTAGCCAAGTGTCAACCAACACTAAGAAGTCCAAAACCGATAAAAAGTCAACAAGTCAAAAGCGAAAATCCTGGTCAACTAGTAAGAAGGCTAGTGCTGATTCAGCCCCAAGAAGCAGTTTTGAGCAGCTGCCTAAAGAAACGAAACCTGGAAAACGAAGAAATTCTTTCGGTTCACCAAAACCTGACCGCATTGACAATGAACTATCAGTCCCGAGTTATATGCAGGCAACAGAATCCGCAAGAGCAAAAGCGATTGCGAATAGCTCACCAGCATTGAGCCCAGATGTACATGATAAGGAAACTTATTTGAAAAAGAGACACTCGTTGCCGGGCGCGGTTAACGGTCGACAAGGCTCACCCCGTATACAGAGGTCAATGTCTCAGGCGTTACAAACTACAAAAGGAAATAATAACCAAGGTAAATTTTAATGTTATGATATTCTTAATGGTTTAGAATAGCATTTTAAGGTTATTGTTATTGTTGTCACAGATAAGAAGTGGCAGAGATAAAAAGTTGTAAAGGAGCATACACCCAACGTGAGAGATTGGAGTAATAAATAACATATGGGCTGTGGGTGTCTTTATTAAATGTATTTAATATTTTTTTTTGTATTTGGATTGTTTTATATAAACATCTTGAAACAATTGTCTACTTGTGTGTATTTGTTTGAAACAGAGTTTGGTAATTTTCTTTTGTTTTAAAGATGATATATAACATCAAGGATTTCAGATTTCTGTAAAAAAAAAACTAGTGAGATTCCTTCGCGCGCTACGGTTGGAATTTGGTATACACACAAACACAACAAAGTTAAGTACTTGTTTCATATTGGTAGTGTAAAAATATCGAAAAAAAAGACCTAAACCAATTCGTAGAAATAAAAAAAATCATTAAAATGACTATTTGTACAGATGTTCCAACGGTATCATCGTACAAGAACCAATAAATAAATAAATAAATACCGTTTTGTTCAACATACTTGAAATTTTATAAAACATCTTTATCTTGTTTTCTTCGGAGAAAAAAAATATGCTAAAAAATAATTATAAAGTAATACGAAAAATTCGTTAAGTATATTAAAAAAAAAAAAAATCTAAAAACACTATTCATGTGTTACGCTATCTAGTTCTGCTAGGTATTTGATATGCTCGTCTTTTCTGTCTATCTTCAACCTTATGTTGCTACTTGGTGAACTCGTATCTCAATGTAGCAAGTTCTAGATAAAATAAGGAGTTAAATATTCTTTCCAATGGTTCAATTAGGGGTGACTCTAGCAAAATGAATTTGTTGGGTAATGGTTGAAATGGGTTCGTATTAAGACATTCTAATCAAATTAACTCAGATTTCAGGTTCGAAACATATACTAAACAAAACCATGTTCATTAGCACGACCCCTACACCTGAGTAAATCATAAAAATACTAGAAAATCTTAATAACAAAGAATCAAATAGTGGTTCACTTAAAAGACACATCTTAATAATATATATATATAATACATTATAAAGAGGGAGCAATGGGCAAATATGTCCAACTTGGTAAAGTTAAGATGACATGTAAAGAGGCACAAGTATAATCTTCTATTTTTTACCATTTTTTCCTTTTGTGCCCTTATGTACAACTTTTAATGCTCATTGTATATTTGTATAATGCACAGTCTTTAACCTTCTCCACATGTAACCCACCTCATAAATTTTATTAAAACAAAATATAAAACCTTCATATAAATCCTGCAATTAAACTTCAGATTGAATGCTGCAACTTATGGATTTCTCATCCACAACCATCCGTTTCCAATTTGAGATTTAATCTCTAAAAGCCATTATATCATTGTCGCATCACACACTGTTTTCTCTGTTCTCCCACCGCAAAACCAACCACCACCTGCTGCCGTTGAAGAAGGTCTTCGCCGATCTTATCATTCTGCTACACTGCCACCATCCCATCGCACACCACGTCGGAAACCACAACCGTCGTTGCTGCCATCACTCACCGGTATAATCAGGTTTGGTTTGCAATCGGTATACTTGTAAATATGGTGGTTAAACTTGATAGATCTTGCAAGTTAACACGACAGACGGTTCAAAACTATATTTCATTTTAGGGTCATTGCTCGGGTTGGCTCTATTCAGTTTTAAAATCCAGCTAGGTCGTCGAGTTGGTGTGACTTGTATATTCCTTTCTGGTTTGTTTTGCTTGTTTGACCTTTGAAACTTTTTGTGATGCCTTAAGAATGAAAGATATGAATATACGGGTGGATATACTTGCAGTCATGATCGGTGGGTGTACTTATGAACGGGTGGATTTTGGATGTTGGGTCAAATAATCTTTTAGCTCGAACAGGAATTGTGACTCGCTTACTTGTGAACGAGTCGAATGATTGTTTTAGCTAAAATTGGCGAAAGTTTATATTTTATGCATACAATTTTCTATATGTGCCATTGAATAATATTTTGGCTAGAATAGGAATTGTGACCCTAACCCTGCATTGTTATGTTTGAATTCTGAATCATTGGATAATAGTCATGAATTTTAGAAATGGATATTGTTTAGTAATCATTGGCCAATTCAATGATATATGATATCACACCTTGCCTCGTAATCTATATGATTATATGAATAACAATCTTTTACTGGTCCTATGTAAGGTGCATCAGCAGTTGGTTTACAGCCTCATGAACCAATAAAAGCAGTTCTTTACACCGAGCGCGAGTAGAATTAAACATATAAAAGGGCTGACTAAAATATTCCAGGTTTAACAAGGTGAACAAAGCCATCAAAAGTTCAAAACTCAGCATCTATGGTCGTCAACAGAGTGTTCTGTGTATCATGATCAATGACTGCTCCATTCACTTTACCACAGAACACTACCACATCAAAGCCAGTAAAAAGAGACATGCAGATTCGCCAGGTTTATTCCTAACGATATATTTAGAAACACACGTAATACATATACATATATATAACAATTTACACGTTCAATGCAGACCCATAACCAGAAAGAAAAATAGAAAATGGGTGGTTCAGGTCAATTGGGTTACTGGTCAAGTTGGGTACTTATTATGTTCATGTTAAAATGGGTTAGTGCTTCATGTATGCTTAACCAAGTTATATGATTTTAATGATAATATAATATTTTAGTAAAAGGAATTAGAAGGTTTTTTAAGGACTACAACTACGCTTTGGGTGATTTCTGAACAACTGGACCCGTTAAAGATAGAGCAGGCCCCAGTAAATGGGTTGAAATATGACCTTTTATGATCAAAGTCACCCCATCATTCTTGGTTGCAGTCTAAACTGCCCAGTGCAGGCTTTGTGTTCAAACAATAGTACAAGATTTATGAATGACATACAAACTACTCTAAACATCAGCAGCTTATGTGAGCCATACATCATGGTAGATAACTTTTTAGTTTTGTTGACTTACTTAGTTACTTACAGAGAATGTTTAAGGATAATTGTGGGATACCACCAATAGCCAGGAACAGAGAGGTTGACTGAGGTTTATAGGAAGTACGAAACTCCAAAGGTTGGGTATGCAGCAGAGTGTGAGCCAACCAAGTTTTTATTGGAGATGAGGACAAACACTTATGAGCTTAGTTTATACTAAAACAAACTTTGGGGTTGGAATTAACAACTGAGGTATTCTATTGGCGGTGGTTTTAAAAAAAAGTAACAATGGTGGTTCAATTTGTGTGAACAACCAAGTATGTTCATGTTATATATGCTCTACCAATTGAACTTCTTATCTCTTTTCTTTCCTTTTTCAAAATTTCGAAAGTTAATGTGTTTAACATCCTCACAAAAACTAATCTATTACATTAATTATTTTAATATTTTGCTAGATGTATTTAGGATACTACATATTTGGGTGAGTTCAATTTGCTTGACCCGTTTCCATTTTAGTTATTAAGAATCTGATTTACCCATGTATCTTTATGTTGCAGGTTTAACACCAGAAGAGAAGCATATGGATTTTTAACATATAAGCATATATTTTCTTAGTCACAACTCACAAGTCTATGCTGTTGATTAGGTATGAATTTTGTCATAAACAAATTTTATAGTGACAACTAAGCTATATTGCTTAAACTGTGGCCTTACCAGTGAAAGCTTTGTTTGTTTTTTTACATTGTTTTCCGTTGAAGTGAACAAATCTTAAAAACCTGCAACATCGTAATATAAATCATAAATGAATCGGATGTCAATCGGGACACCCGCCGCAACGCGCGGGCATTCCCACTAGTATTCCAAAAACAACTCATTCTTGTGGGCCTTCGATTCAATTGATGGACTGAACATCAAAATAGTAATTTAGCCCATTTGAAACAACTCTAAAATCCGATATTACATATCCATGTAATTCCACTAGCAAACTTGAACTTGAGTACTAAAATTAATTCAAGTCTTAAAACACACACTTAATTGCATTCGTGAATCTCTCATGTTATTCAGTTACCCTCATTTAGATAATTAGATAGCTTAATTATATATATTTTTAATTTACTATATCTAAAAATCTATAAAATATGAAGCCAAAATAAACTACATAATATATACTAATATTAATGCATTTATAATATAACTTGTGGCTTCCAATGAATGACACTGGTACCCCACTACCTTCATGGGTTTACTGCCGCCGTGGTCACCACTTACGGGTAGTGGATTTTTGGTAGTCTCGTGGAGAGTTGCTACCTCACGTGTGCAGAGAAGAGATAGAGAGACACGGAGAAGAGAGGGAACCAAAAAACTCACGGGTGGTGTGCCGGTGGGAGGGTTCACAGGTGATGGTCCAAGTGGCGGACTGCGATTGGTGTGGTGGAGTTGCTCCTTGGATGCTCGGCTGATAGTGCCCCTCCCTCCCTCCTTATAGAGTACTAAAAACAAATTTCATACTTGCAAGCATTTCTCATTAACAGATATTTAAAAACATATAAACAACATAGTTTATACATATAAATATTAATCATAATCTCCTAACAATGTGATAATAACTATAAGAAACAGAAAGATATCCTCTGCAAACAAGTTTCGTAATTGCTAATTGCAACTATAGAAGTTCATACAGGGGAAATACGTTCAACATTTCATGAACACTTATGAATGTTCCACTTTTTATTTTTGGGAGAGATAGTTTAAGTAATCTGTACTTATTTATTAAGTAACATGTACCACATATTCTCTTCTTATACTCATTCGTATTCTCTTTCTTAATTTAAAAAAGTTAATAAAGAAGCAATAGTTATATATTAGATAAAAAAACTATGGATAGTTAGAAATATCATTATGTAAATATTAAAGGGAAGATTATGTAACTTTGGGTATTATAAATATCCCTCTCTTGTAACCTTCTCATTTGCTCAATTTACAATACAAATAAAAAATACACACCTAAAGGTGTTTTACTTAGTATCGGAGCCAAGCCACCCTCACCACGTATGACACTCCACAAAGGGTTCGACAATGTGTGACACATCACAGTGTGTGACACTACCTTATCTCTTGAACGAAAGTTCACCGAACAACATAGCTGGTATTACGTGCGACACTCCACTAATTGTGCGAAATTGTGCGACACGCACAAACTGTGTGGCAATAATTTAACAAATTTGGGACACTCATAACCTAATCAAATACAATCTCAATTGTGACACTTTACAACTAGTTTCAATTATAAGCAATGACAAAACTCACCACTTTTACATGGACTGAACGAGTATCTCACAACTGCCACATATTTGCTTTCACTTTCTCCCAAACAATCGCTCTTGGAAGACCATGATGGGAGCATTTCTGATCACAAACAATTTATTTGGCCATACTGATGGTTTATTTCTTATCTAGATCTCATTGTTATCGCAAAATCTGATTCTTCAACTTCGGTCACAACCAATTCCAGCTACTGCCTTGTATTGCAAATGGCACATGTTCGTATGATCATTATCTCAACTGTACTTAAAGCATCATTTGCCCATGTTCAAAGATCTACTGCCCGAGAACTATGGGACTCCCTTGCTTGAGCCTATGCCCCACACATTGCCTTTAGGGAATACAAACTTAAGACACAACTTCTTAAGCTGCAAATGAAAGGGGACAAAACACCATTTACTTATCGCACTTGTGCACAACGGATTGCATTTGCTCTTGCCAAGTGAACTAGTAACAGACGAAGATCTGGTCCAGCACATGATAAATGGTTTACGTGATGAATACCATGAGCTATTATAGGAGGGTTTGGTGATCCATTATAGGAGGGTGGGTTCGAGTTGTTAAGACAGATCACTAGCTAGGTCCAAGGGGGAGACTGTTACTGCACTTCGTGTATGTCTCCAGCTAGTGATAGGTCGATATTAGCCATAGGCATGATTATAGGATCATTTATGTATGGTTTAGATGTTATCGGGAAGCATTTTAGTGGTCTATGGGTATTTTAGGTTATTTTAGAAGACTTCAGGCGTATGAGAGTCTCAAACGCATGGGAAGTCACACGTATGAAGCCTCATACGCCTGCATGTCTAGGCGTATGAGGCCAGGCCCTATAAATACGCCATGTGTTCCACCATTTTGTAACATTTGCCATATCTTAACAATGTGTTGCCCATTTTGTGTGTGTGTTTTGTGTGTGTGCTCTCATATTATTATTATCTTCGAAACATACACCTATAACTACTAACCGGATCATTGCTTCCGCCCTCAATCCGTTACGCGCGTGATACTAATATCTTGTTCGAATCGATCCTACAAATGATAAGATAAGAAAACAAGTTCAAGAGTTCACATGTATAATTCATAACAAAATAGTCATATAACACATTATGTAAAACGTCACATGATCGATATAATGACCAGGGGCGAAGCATGGTGGAGGCCAGGGTTCCCCGACCCCCATCGTTTTTTAGCCTAGTGGTGGAATTTTTCGATTTTCGTAGGTAATTTTTATATGAATTGAGTCCGGCCCCCACCGATTTAATCTTCCGGCTCCTACCGATCAGGAAAAATGAGTCCGAGCCGATTCGATCTCCAAGCTTCACCACTGATAATGATGATATGGCACAACACTCCTAGTTGCCCAAAGATATGATGTGGCACAACCCTTGTCGTTGCCCTAATATATGATTGTCAGTTTCTAGTCATCCAAACCCCTACCTAGTAAGATGGATGAGTTCGCCAACCAATAGGCCCATAAACATACTACCAATCGTTATTGATATTGACGGTGATAACAAATGATGTGTCATTTGTCCATAGTTTGAAGTGAAGTCTAACATGCATATATGGAACTAAGATGCCCCTGGGCTTGGATACTTAAACAATAGAATTGACTAAACTAAACCCTTTTTACTGAACTTAAATTAGATATTATTAAAGAGCTTTTATGAAAATATTACATATTACTCCATTGATTTTAGAAACATTCCAAAAGTGTGGCAAAATTCTAATCATTGCACATGTTCTGTACTTCGGAAGTTTGGGGCCGAACTCAAAAAGTTATAGCCAATAGGGTGGTTCCAGTGGCATTTGATAAAAGCACTTATTAAAGAGAGATTCTAGAAAGTAAATTACTTAGGACCATTTACTCATTTAGAGTTGTTGCCAAGTAAGTTGGGTGGGAAAATATGAATAAAACTAGGATTCTATTACCCCGCGCTTCGCGGCGGGAGCTGCTGTTGTGTTGAGGGTTTGGTGGACGTTAAAGATCGCGCGTCGCTGTGGGAGTTCCTGTTGCGTGGAGGGTTTCGTGAACATAAAAGATAATATTAAGTGACTGTTATTCTCACCTGGGCTTCAAAAAAATACTTGCGGCTAAAAGCTAAAAGTTTGGTGGTCAAAGTTAGAAATCTTAAAAGCTAAAAGTTTGGTGGTCAAAGTTTGGTGGTTAAATTGGAAGAAATTAAAGTACTTAAGTTAGTAAGAGCTCAAAGTTTGATGGTCAAATTGAAAATGGGACTGCAATATACCAGACTGCAGATAAGGTTTTAGATGTGCCAAAGTCCAATTTAATTTACACAATATGGGTTTCAGGTGGACCACCAAATTTGAAGCCCAAGTTGAGGCAACCAAAGCCAATCAAGTACGGCCAAATTTGTAACAAATGAAGGTGAAGTGGCCAAATTTTTAGCCAATCATTTTGAGGTACTGTAGAAGTGTCTCTTCTTTATTAGATATATATAATGGTGTCCTGTTTATAGGTTTAGAGGTAGGGTCTAAGGTGTAAATTAAAAAAAGAGGAGGGGTGTTTTTGAAATCCCTTGAAATAGGATCAAGAATGAGATAAAATCAAATCTCCTAATCTTGGAAAGAGTGTATAGGAGGAGATATTAAACTTGTTCACCAAGTTGTTGGCCTTTCTATATGAGGTTCTCTGACCAGAACGGAGTTATTAGTGGTGCTTATGAGAATACAAAGACGGGGGCTATTCTTATTTTTTTAGTTTTTACATGTGACAGGGATGATGCTGGCGTTAGGCTAAACGTGTTGTCTAGATTATCTTATTGTAACATGTAAATATCCATTCAATGAAAGTTTGTTTTCTATATTTTGGTGTACCTGACCCAATGTTGTTTATCAATATTGTTGTTGCATCTAGTGCATTATAGTCAACCTGTTTTGTTTCTACACTCTTTTGTATATAATCGAAAAATCGTATCCCCCTCCGGTTGCGCAACTTAAGTGAACACAGTTATGTTGACATTTTATTTAGCCTCGTTCACCCTTTTTATTTAGTCGTTTTTAGGTTATCTTCTGCATACCAATGTTTATTGAGCGGAAATGAACCAAGAAATTGTTAACATATTAATTTTTTTTTATTTTTATTCCGTGGTTCTTAATTACAACAATGGTTTTTCAACCGGTTTTTCCGTCGTCGTCGTTATCATACGTCTTTCTAGTAGAAGATGTGGTAGTGCCACATCTTCGTGTTGTTGTGTGCTTCTCTTTTCTTTGCCTTCATCTTTGTGTTGGAGTTGTGGTTGTCTCCTTGCATACACTATGTCTGTAGAGTTTTATGATGATGCGGATGCTGAGTATGAGTGCCTTGATTGTTGGTATGTTAGTGCCCTCTGGGTTGCTTGAGCGTACTGTAAGCTCTGGTCAGTTGTTGTATTAGACTGGCATAGTGGTGTGGCCTTTTCTTTGGGACCAACGTCCCATATGTCGACATCTGTGGAGTCGAACCTTGGTGTCAGTATTTTTATTGCTGATGGCCTGTATGGTATGTCCTTTGGACGTTTATCTGTAGTTAGCTTCAGATATGCCTTGATCTTGGCGAACAGAGTTTTGGAGTTGACGTTGGAGGTTTCCAAGTTATACTTCACGACCCAGGGGCATTCTTCCTCATTGAGGCTTGTGAAGCTGTTGCCGTAGTATACTATCTCGCATTTGCAGGTGATCGGAATGGCATACTCTGCTTGGACCCTGTCTTGTCCTGTTAGATGGCTGTCCAGGACTATGAATCTAACTGTCCCAGAAGAGTTAATTGGGACCTGTGGCATGTATTCTATTAGGCACCTGTCAGTTCTAGTTGAGTACCTGCTTATCTTGCCAGAGAGAGTGAATATCAGGCCAGGGAAACGTATTTTTAGGGAAGTCATTGATGACGTAGCCCTAATTTCTCTTCTCCCTGTTTTTATTGCAGACAGGTCTGTGAGGTCGTGTTCGTCCATGACGAGCACTGCCGGTGAATACTATTCCGGTGATTTATGGTGCAACAATAGTCGGAGGATGGAGAAGGTTAAGGAATTGGACAGTGTTCCAACTCCAATTCAATATATCCTTCCAATCATATCCTCTATTTATGTCTTCGTTAACCGGAAATTCAAATTTTGGAAAAACCCATATATTTACCAAAATGCCCCTTCTAGAAGTGGTCACCGATTGGTGTCCCAAAGTCTATCACAAGTATACTTGTGAATGTGACCCTTATATAGTAGGAACGAGAACCGAATTAATATTACCGGTTCTCCCTTCGGGCCGGGTTTTTTTTTGACCAATCAGAATGCGACGCGTGGCATCTTGTCCCCCGGATAAGGCTTACACTGTTCCCTTAAGCCTTATAACTTTTTGGGATCCACGAAAAAGCCTGCGGTACCAAAGTCCAGGAGGAGTTTAAAAGTTTAGGGATAGATTTGAAAAGAGTTAATAGTCAAAATCGTCCCGGAAGTTTGGCCAGTTTTGCCACATCAGTTCAAAATCGAAACTTTTTACATCTGCGTCCTTCAGTTTTACTCTTTTTTTTTTCTAAATTCGTCCCTGACACTAACCCAGTTAACTTATCTCGTTAAGTTGAGGGGTATTTATGTCTTTTTGCCTACCCGTTTATTTTTTAATATTTTTTAATAAGTGAGACCCACCTCCCCACCTTCTTCTACCCTACCTCCCCACCTTCTTCTACCTCTAGACTGGCCATCATCACACACCACCACCACCATAACCTCCGACTTTCGCCCTCACACAACCACCACCCAACACAACTACCTCACCGTCATATGTTTTTTCACGCTTGATACAAATGAGGGTAGACAAGAACCTGTAAACCCCTAGCAAAAGCTTCCTCCTCGGCCTTTCTCGGTTCAATCTTTGTTTTGACTTGGGTGTCACTGTCGAAGTCTAACTCCAAATCTGCAGGTGTATCCTATAAAACAAATAAAAGATATAAACAAAAGGTGAGTAAAAATTTAATATAATTGCTCATATTAGACATGGGTCATAAGTTAGTCAAGTTAGATATGGGTAAAATTATTCAAATCAAGCTATTGGTAAGTAAACGGGTCAAAAATTACCACCGTGTCTAGTTCCTACACAATTTCTTCTTTGCCTTCGGGCAATTATATTAAATTTTTGGGATGAACGAGAACCGAATTAATATTACCGGTTCTCCCTTCGGGCCGGGTTTTTTTTGACCAATCAGAATGCGACGCGTGGCATCTTGTCCCCCGGATAAGGCTTACACTGTTCCCTTAAGCCTTATAACTTTTTGGGATCCACGAAAAAGCCTGCGGTACCAAAGTCCAGGAGGAGTTTAAAAGTTTAGGGATAGATTTGAAAAGAGTTAATAGTAAAAATCGTCCCGGAAGTTTGGCCAGTTTTGCCACATCAGTTCAAAATCGAAACTTTTTACATCTGGGTCCTTCAGTTTTACTTTTTTTTTTCCAAATTCGTCCCTGACACTAACCCAGTTAACTTATCTCGTTAAGTTGAGGGGTATTTATGTCTTTTTGCCTACCCGTTTATTTTTTAATATTTTTTAATAAGTGAGACCCACCTCCCCCACCTTCTTCTACCCTACCTCCCCATCTTCTTCTACCTCTAGACTGGCCATCATCACACACCACCACCACCATAACCTCCGACTTTCACCCTCACACAACCACCACCCAACACAACTACCTCACCGTCATATGTTTTTTCACGCTTGATACAAATGAGGGTAGACAAGAACCTGTAAACCCCTAGCAAAAGCTTCCTCCTCGGCCTTTCTCGGTTCAATCTTTGTTTTGACTTGGGTGTCACTGTCGAAGTCTAACTCCAAATCTGCAGGTGCATCCTATAAAACAAATAAAAGATATAAACAAAAGGTGAGTAAAAATTTAATATAATTGCTCATATTAGACATGGGTCATAAGTTAGTCAAGTTAGATATGGGTAAAATTATTCAAATCAAGCTATTGGTAAGTAAACGGGTCAAAAATTACCACCGTGTCTAGTTCCTACACAATTTCTTCTTTGCCTTGAACATCATTTGCAGAAGCAGAAGCAGCTTTTCCTTGAGCTTCATCTTCTTTGACATGTTTGTCCCATTTGGGTGTGTATTTTTAATTTGTTGGGTTTTATTACGTTAAAAACTTGAACAGTTGTTAATGTCTGGATTTAGGTATTTGGCTTAGTACAGGTTTGGCTTGGTGGCGGTGGTGGGTTTAGGGAGGAGATGGTGGGTATAGGGAGGAGGTGGTGCGGCGGTGGCGAGTTTAGGGAGAGGTGGTGCAGCAGCGGCGATGGATTTAGGTGGAAGTGGTATGGTGGTGATTGATAGTGGAATGGTGATGGTAGTGGTGGTGGTTCTGAAGAGACGAATTTGGGGTAAAAATTTTAAAATAAATAAAGTATACAAAATGTCCAAAATGCCTTTGATTTTCTAGGTAAAAAGTTAGAAATACCCCCAACTTAACGTCAATATTTAACTAGGTTAGTGTCAGGGACGAATTTGGCAAAAAAAAAAAAGAGTAAAACTGAAGGACCCAAATGTAAAAGGTTTCGATTTTGGACTGATGTGGCAAAACTGGCCAAACCTCAAGGACGATTTTGGCTATTAACTCTTTTGAAAACATTAAGGGCCTGTTTGATAGCCTCTTAATGAGGCTCTGAATCATTCAGCTCTGAATGGTTCAGCATTCAGACTATTTGTTTCAACCTAAAAAAAGGCTCTGAATAGAATGGTTAAGAGCTGAACCATTTAGACTTGGTGCATAGCTGAACCATTCGGCACTTAATCATTCAGAGCCTCTTAATCATTCAGAACTGTTAATGATTCAGCATTTAATCAACCAAACAGCCCCTAAAACTTAAAGCTAAGCGGGAAAGATTTGAAACGTAGGCGTTTTCTAGTTATGGATGTGGTCTAAAACGCATATCTACACGTCAAAGTTGGTGAAGAGATTAAAGAGCACACTTTCATGGGTAAGGTATAAGCGAAAGCGGAGAATATTATTGGTTGAGTATTGGTTGATAGTAGTTTAATTTTTTATAGGGTTTGAGTTGTATGTGTGTATTCATTTTTTTTATTTTCTAATTGCTAGCTAGAAAACTTTTTTTATAGTCATGGACATTTGGTTTTGATGTTTGGAATATATTTGCTCTCTTCTCGGTTAAAAAAAAATTAAAGGATCTTTAAATAAAATCATTATAAGTTTATAACTTTCACATAATAACCTAAACTTGTTTAGGATGTACACCAGTGCACAAAACTTTTGAATTGCAAGAAATGAACTTTCTTTGAATTGGAAGATGAATTGCTTCCTCTTCTTTGACATGTTTGTCCCATTTGGGTATGTATTTTTAATATGTTGGGTTTTATTACGTTAAAAACTTGAACAGTTGTTAATGTCTGGATTTAGGTATTTTCATTAGTGCAGGTTTGGGCTGGTGGCGGTGGTGGGTTTAGGGAGGAGATGGTGGGTTTAGGAAGGAGGTGGTGCGGCGGTGGCAAGTTTAGGGAGAGGTGGTACGGTGCAGCAACGGCGATGGATTTAGGTTGAAGTGGTGTGGTGGTGGTTGATACTTGATAGTGGAATGGTGATGGTAGTGGTGGTGGTTCTGAAGAGAAGAATTTGGGGTAAAATTTTTAAAATAAATAAAGTATACAAAATGTCCAAAATGCCCTTGATTTTCTAGGTAAAAAGTCAGAAACACCCCCAACTTAATGTCAATATTTAACTGGGTTAGTGTTAGGGACGAATTTGGCAAAAAAAAAAGTAAAAGTGAAGGACCAAAATGTAAAAGGTTTCGATTTTGGACTGATGTGGCAAAACTAGCCAAACCTCAAGGACGAATTTGGCTATTAACTCATTTGAAAACATTTAGGGCCTGTTTGATAGCCTCTTAATGAGGTTATGAATCATTAAGCTCTGAATCATTCAGCTCTGAATGGTTCAGCATTCACTCTGTTTGTTTCAACCTAAAAAAAGGCTCTGAATAGAATGGTTAAGAGCTGAACCATTCAGACTTGGTGCATAGCTGAACCATTCAACACTATCATTCAAAGCCTCTTAATTATTCAGACCTCTTAATGATTCAGCACTTAATTAACCAAACAGCCCCTAAAACTTAAAGCTAAGGCGGGAAAGATTTGAAACATAGGCGTTTTCTACTTATGGACATGGTCTAAAACGCATATCTACGCGTCAAAGTTGGTGAAGAGATTAAAGAGCACACTTTCATGGGTAAGGTACAAGCCAAAGCGGAGAATATTATTGGTTGATAGTAATTTACTTTTTTATAGGGTTTGAGCTGTATGTGCGTACTCCTTTTTTTATTTTCTAATTGTTAGCTAAGAAAACCTTTTTTTTAGTCATGAACATTTGCTTTCGATGTTTGGAATATATTTGCTCTCTTCACAGTTAAAAAAATTAAAGGATCTTTAAATATAATCATTAGAAGTTTATAAGTTTCACATAATAACCTAAACTTGTTTAGGATGTACACCAGTGCATAAAACTTTTGAATTGCAAGAAATGAACTTTCTTATGAATAAAACTTTAATAAATAATAGAAATTTATTACTTATGAGGTTGGTAAAAAATTAAAAGTCTAGGCATCCCGGTTTGCGTTTGTGAGATTTATTATAAGTATGCATGAATGATCGTTTTGCATTGAATGATCGTTTTGCATGGGAAATTACTAGCACATTGAACAATAAATAAACATCTATTAATGAATCAAGTTACCAAGTACGAAAATTATTAACAATTAAATGCTTGAAATTTCACGATTGTAACAATTTGTTCTTCAATTTGGTGTTGTTTAGGTTTGTGACATCTTACCGGTACAACGGATGTGGGGTAGCAGCCACGTACCAACGGACGGCAAACCCTAACCTAGTAATGTTCGTTTCTTTTTATAGAATTAACTTCTTAATGATCTCTGGTGTTATTAAGGATAGTGGTGCGGCGGTGTCCTGTGTTAACGTGTACATGCCACATAAGTTGGTGGATAAGAGAAGGGTTTGGGGTGATTTAAAGAATGCGTTGGTTCCTAATGCGAATTATTGGATTTTAGGGGGGGATTTTAATTGTGTTACGTTTTGAGGAGCGTCGAAATTCTAAGTTTGACGCGGTGGCTCGGAATCTTTCGGATGGATCACTGTCCATTGATCCTAAAGGTTATGTCTCGTAATTTTGGCTCGAAACCATTCCGATTTTATGATTTTATAATTCGTAGTTACATAGGGATGGGTTGGAGGAGGTGGTGTCCGAAGGTATGTCATTTCCGAGCCATGTTGAAGGATATGCTGATGTGCGGTTCATTGCGAAGTTAAAAAGAGTCATCAAGCATGGGAATCAACAGTGGATTAAAGATGTTAAAGCCAAAGAAGCCGAGTTGGATAGTTGTCTGAGAAAAGAGATAGATGAATTACAAGAGGCGATGGAAGTTAGGGAACTTATAGAGGAGGAAATTTTTGTGTATGAGGAAGGTACTACTAGATTGAAGGAATTGGATTGGTTCAAAATTAAAGATTTGCAACAGAAATCTTGGATTAAATGGGCGGAGGACGGAGACGAGAATTCATCGTTTTTTCACGGTTTTATTAATATTCGAAAGGCGAATAACGCGCTACCGGGGCTTATGATAAATCGTGAATGGGAGATGAAGAGAATATGTGGTTAAAGGTCGGAGCTCGGACCATCACAAAAGGGCGGGGCCGAACCTAACAGAAGACCAGGTTCTAAAACCAAAGCCTAGTCCACCATAAGAAGATCGCAGCTAAGGTAGGGACCGAACGTCTAGCTTCGACCTTCAGGCCCATGGGCCTGGGCCTGCCGAAGCCCACTCAGGAAAGTATAAATACCTCCCAAAATTTCTTCATTTGGTAACTTGACTTAGTTGTACTTTCTGTACTTTTCGTACTTACTTTCCACTTCTTAAAACCATACTTATTCTCACGCCGGAGGGTGGTCACAGAGAGACCCTTCCTCTCCCCTGTGACGAGCCTAACGGTGTTTTGTTTTGCAGGTTAATCTCAGATCTACTCAACTGTCATTCTCTCTAATCTTATCTCTCAGATCTGGTCCACCGGACCAACTAAGGGGTAACTTTTTTCCTCTTCAGGAGACTAGGCCGAACTTGATTAAGAAAGAAATTCTTTGATTCTTTCGTGTCAAGTTTGCGGAGGATATTGTCAATCAACCACTATTAGAATGCCATGGTTTAAAGAAGATTAGCGAGGATGAAGTTTCTGCATTAGTAGTGCCGTTTTCAGTTGATGAAATAAAGGACGCCGCTTTTAGTTGTGGGAGCGATAAAGCCCCGGGTCCAGACGGCTTTAACTTTCGGTTCGTTAAAAAATTTTGGGCTTATTTTGTGCAGGATTTCTACTCTATTTTTCAAGATTTTTTCGATGATGCTCGGATTAGTCGTGGAGTAGGTTCTTCATTTATTACACTGATTCCGAAAGTTAACGATCCGGTGACATTGAGGGAATACCGGCCTATAAACTTGATTGGGATAGTTAGTAAAATTATCTCTAAACTTTTAGCCAATAGATTACAGAAAGTTATGGGCAAGGTGATTCATGAAACACAATCGGCATTTATAGCGGGGAGATATATCCTTGATGGCCCACAAGACAAAGTGGCAAGCAATTTTTCAAGTTCAAAATCGATTTTGAAAAAGCATATGATAACGTCAATTGGGGTTTTCTATTGATGGTTATGCGGTAGATGAAGTTCCCCGAGCGTTGGTGTTCATGAATATATGGGGTGCTTTCTTCGGCTAGATCGTCTATTCTTGTTAATGGCTCCCCAACTTTTGAATTTGGATGTGGTAAAGGTATGCGTCAAGGAGATCCTATCTCGCCGTTTTTGTTTATTATTGCAATGGAAGCTTTATCGGGTCTTGTTAGAAAGGCGTGTGATGATGGCGTTTTTGTGGGAGTTAAGCTCCCTAACAACGGCCCGTGTATTTCGCACTTGTTGTTTGCGGATGATGCCATGATAATGGGAGAGTGGCCAGACTCTAATTTCAAAATTCTTAAACGAATTTTGCGTATCTTTAATTTGTGTTCGGGGTTAAAAATCAACATTACTAAGTCCACGTTATTTGGAATTGGGAAGAATGTGGAAGATGTGAGAATGAAGGTGGAGGAGATGGGTTGTGGGCCGGGCGTCCTTCCTTTTAAGTACATTGGAATTCAAGTGGGGGCAAATATGGGGAGGATTAAGATTATAGTTGGAATCCGTAGTGGACGTTTTCAAGAAGAGACTTTCAAAGTGGAAATGTAGGATTCTATCTATTGGCGGTAAGGTTGTGTTGATTAAATCCGTGTTGGAGAGCTTACCGACTTATTAGTTTTCGTTGTTTAAAGTTCCGGTTGCAGTTAGGAATAAACTTGAAACAATGATTAGAAATTTTTTGTGTGTGTGTGTGTGTGGGGGGGGGGGGGGGCTTGATGTAAACAAAATTCATTGGGTGAGTTAGGAGGTTGTTAATAAGCCGAGAGCTAATGGTGGTCTTGGGTTAACGAAGTTGGACGTTTCTAATAACGCCCTAATTTTGAAGTGGATTTGGAGATATAGAAAGGAAAAAGATGCTATGTGGCGGAAAGTTATTGACACTATTCATGTTCCAAGAGGAAGTGGCAATCGGTTCCATACAAGAGTCCGTGAGGGGAGTTTGGGGCAAGATAGTGAAATGTGGCGACTGACTTTTGATGGATGGGTCATCTTTTAATAATCTGATTCAAGGTAATGTTGGGAATGGGATGTCTATTAGATACTGGATAGATCCTTGGATAAATAATACTCCTTTAAAAAATCTTTTTTCCGGCTCTTTTTCGACTCGAAAAAAACAAATGGTGTACGGTTTGCGGATAGAATGGGTCACGCTGAATCGTTGAATGCTGTTATGTGGGAGTGGATGTCGTATCCGATGTCTTTACAGGAAGTGGACGAGTTGATTGCTTGCCATAGGATTGTGTTTGGGACAATTCTACAGTCGTTCGATGATTCGTGGTGCTGGAATAATATTCAGCTCCAAAATTTGTCGGTTAAAGATACTAAAGAGTGGGTAAACAAGGGAGTAAATGAAGGGACTTCTAGTAGTGTTCGGTGGTGTACATGGATACCGGCGAAGTGCAATATTTTCTTGTGGCGAACGTGTTTAGATCGGATCCCTACCAAGACGGCTTTGAGAAGAAGAACATATCGATTGGAGATTGTACATGTGTTTTGTGTGAAGATGTGGACGGGACAGTCGAACACTTATTTACAGAGTGCCGATTTTCGGCTGGAGTTTGGTGTGGCATTGCTAGATGGTGTCGGCTTTCACCGATCTTTCTGTTTTCGATCATGATGTGCATGTTATTTCAGATCAGAGGGGCTATTCGACAGCCAAGAAAGATCTTCTGTTCGGTATTTTGGTGATAAAGTGTTGGCGAATATGGAAGGCGAGAAACGAGAAGGCTTTCAAGGCGATAAACAAGAATGTTACGCATATTATATCAGAGATGAAGTCTTGGACTTTCCTTTGGTATAATAGTAGGAGCAAAAGGGATAGAGTGGGATGGAAGGATTGACAACGATTTTCATTTGATATAATGTAATTGGAGTGTTGTTTCGCGCTATCTCCGTCTTGGAAATAGTCCGTTGTTTGGTTGTTTTAATGAAATTTGCCCTTCAAAAAATAAAAAGTTAACTTCATTTTTACTCATATACAAAATTTAATATAACAGCAACAAAATTTGATATAATGGCAACTTATTTTTGTTTTGTTATAATTAATTTGCAATTACATTTTGCTATTGAAATTGAATAACAAATTAATTTTAACAAATTATTTCTCATAAAAGTAGCGTGTTCAATATGATATTTATCACATGAGGTCTTCTAGAATGCCGATAAAGCCCAGCTCAATTGGTGAAAATTGGAGGAGCTAGAGTGGAGGTCATGTGGAGGTTGAGGGTTTGATTTATGTCGGAGCCATATTTACTACATGTGGAGATTTCACCTGGGAGATCCTCAATCCAGGTGGAATGAATAATCAGTACATGCTACCCAGGGTGTTAGCCGGAGCTCCACCGGTTACACCACTTGCCAGTTAAAAAAAAAAGGTCTTCTAGAATATGTGGTCCCACACTCCCACGGTACCTACAACCTATATCGGATACATCTCGTTTATTGAACATGTTACGTAGACGATACATTTAGCTGGACTCAACTTAAAAGTTTAGTTGTATTTTAAATTTCTTATGGAAGGACGTTAACAAAAAATTATCTTATTTAGAATAAAGAGGGGTACCCCAGTGACGGATATAGAAATGTTTTTTATTAGTAACGTTTTTCATTTTTTTCATTTTAGTAGCAACGTTTTACAAATTTCGTAAAAAAAAAACAAATTTTCCACTAATTTTCCACTACGCGCGTGAAGTTGAGCCGCAACGGACGCGGCACCTGCTTCTTCATTAGGTCCGCCCCTAGGTGCCCCGCGATGTGGTGGGAGCACAATCTCAAATTGTTCATGATTTTAGGGGTTACACAGGGTGATTCAGTTCATTTCGGTTTTAGCAATAACCATAACGAAAACCAAATTAGTAATAAAAATGAGATTTTAACCTAGCAATAACCATAGAATCGCGGCAACATAACAGGTGATGAACAAGTGTTTCTGCTGATTCCGAACATTCTCCACAGAGGCTGCAAGCTGTTGATCCTGCAATGATGCTTCTACGGCCTAGCCCTTCCAGAGTTGGTAGTCACTCCTGCTCCGCTCTCCACGCTAGAAGATTTACTTTCTTTGGAACCCAGTTTTGTCCAAATAAAATGGATAAAATAGGGAACGGCCGAAGAAGAAAGCATTCAGCGGCACGATGCGACCACGAATTCTTTTGACGGATCATTACCCCATTCCCACTTGTCTGGTATATCTGTTAACCGACTGCTTTGTAATAAAATCATGCACTCCTCAAGTTCCTGCTGCTCGTGTACCTACACTGGTTCTCTTTTCCAAGCCCAACTTGAACCCATATGTTCCCCCATGAATTATCCATGCTGCAACAATGCAACCCTTATTTGTTTCTAGATCGAAGAGATTAAGAAATCTAATCATTAGTGTCCCCCCCCCCCCCCCCCCCCCCCCCCCGCACAGCTGTCGATCCAGAACCGAATACTTAAGCCATTGCCCAGCACACATCTGAATAGACTACCGGTTTAAATGTTGATTTCGTCTAAGTCATTACTCACCTTAATACCTGAGTTCCACACTCCAGAAATAAATGACTTTATAGGCATATAAGACCACGCTCTAGCATTGCAATGAATAGCATCGATTGCTCTTCTCCATATTGTGGGGCAAGAGTTTTCAGGCAAACATGATGAAGTGTTAGCAAATAAACGGAGAGTGATTAAGGTGGCAATCGAAAATCGGTTAGTGGTTGAAAAGGAAAAGAGACCGCTAAGACAATCAAACTTGAACACTAAATTGACTCGCTTAATGAGCTCGTGGAAAATAAGGAGTTAACAAACGAGGAAAGATCAAGTTGGACCAAGGCGAAGAAGGATATGGAGATACTAAAAGCAAAGGAGGCTAGTGATTTAAAGGAGCATTCTAGAATGAAGTGGGCCGTTGAGGGTGATGAACATTCTAGTTTCTTTGATGGTATGATAAATTTCAATAATAACATCAAGAAAATAAATGGTTTCATGGTGAACAACGATTGGTGTAATGAACCGAATGAAATGGGAGGCGAGGAATTCTTCGCAAAGAAATTTAGCGAACCAATGCAATATAGACCGAAATTTTCTGTCCCAATATCAACTGACTTTCAGAAGAAGAGGCTGCTAGGATCATCGAACTGTTTACAACTCAAGAAATTCAGGAGGCGGTATCTCTTTAAGGCACCGGGTTCGGACACATTTACTTTTGCTTTCTTCAAGCACTTTTGGGACCTTCTCAAAGAGGACATTATTAAGGAGATGAAGGATTTTTTTGTGCACGGTGAAATAAGTCAGGGGTGTGCTTCGTCGTTCATTGTGCTCATTCCAAATAACATTGACCCAACATCTCTTAACGAGTATATGTTGATCAGCTTGTTGGGTAGTGTCTCCAAAATCATTTCAAAGGTTCTTGTGAACCGCATCAAATTTGTGATGAAAACCATCATTTTCGACAATCAAACCAGTTTTTTTGCCGCATCACAACATTCTTGACGGCCTCTCATCCTCAATGAGATCATCGCATGGGTGAAAAAAAGTTTTAAAAAGCCGACGTTCTTACTCAAAGTAGACCTCGAGAAAGCTTTCGACATCATTAATTGGGGGTTTATTGATGTGGTTTTGGAACAAATGGGTTTTCCGGATAAGTGGAGAACATGGGTCAAAGAAATTCTACATTTGTGAGAGCCTCGGTGTTAGTCAATGGATCTCCAACTTGGGAGTTTCAAAGCTTTAGAGGAGTGAGGCAAGGAGACCGTTATCTCATAATTGATATGGAAGTGCCGACTTGTTTTCTAAAGAAGGCTGAAAGCTTGGGGCTCACAAAAGGTGTCACACTTCCAAATAATGGTCCAACACTATCGCATCTCATGTACGCGGATGACGTAGTGCTTATGGGATAATGGGACAACGGTAATATTAAAAACATCATCCTATTACTAAGGCGTCTCAACATTATCTCCGGTTTGAAAGTAAACCATCTAGAAATTCAACTTATATGGTGTTGGGGTCAACGAAGCATTGTTAGACTCGGTGACGAATGAGATTAAGGCATGCAAAGGTACACTCTCTTGTAAAAAGATATGCATGTTAATTTAAAAAAGATGAGAGAACTTTATTGTCGCTACTATGTGCATGTAAAAGCCAATAATAATTGACTATTATCGGTTGATCAGCTTGTTGGGTAGTGTCTCCAAAATCATTTCAAAGGTTCTTGTGAACCGCATCAAATTTGTGATGAAAACCATCATTTCCGACAATCAGACCGGTGTTTTGCTGCATCACAACATTCTTGACGGGCCTCTCATCCTTAATGAGATCATCGCATGGGTGGAAAAAAGTTTAAAAAAGCCGACGTTTTACTCAAAGTAGACCTTGAGAAAGCTTTTGACATCATTAATTGGGGGTTTATTGACGTGGTTTTGGAACAAATGGGTTTCCGGATAAGTGGAGAACATGGTCAAAGAAATTCTACATTCTGTGAGAGCCTCGGTGTTAATTTAAAAAAGATGAGAGAACTTTATTGTCGATGTAAAAGCCAATAATAATTGACTATTATTGGTTGATCAGCTTGTTGGGCAGTGTCTCCAAAATCATTTCAAAGGTTCTTGTGAACCGCATCAAATTTGTGATGAAAACCATCATTTCCGACAATCAGACCGGTGTTTTGCTGCATCACAACATTCTTGACGGGCCTCTCATCCTCAATGAGATCATCGCATGGGTTGAAAAAAGTTTAAAAAAGCCGACGTTCTTACTCAAAGTAGACCTCGAGAAAGCTTTTGACATCATTAATTGGGGGTTTATTGACGTGATTTTGGAACAAATGGGTTTCCCGGATAAGTGGAGAACATGGGTCAAAGAAATTCAACATTCTGTGAGAGCCTCGGTGTTAATCAATGGATCTCCAACTTGGGAGTTTCAATGCTTTAGAGGAGTGAGGCAAGGAGACCCGTTATATTCATAATTGATATGGAAGTGCCGACTTGTTTTCTAAGAAGGCTGAAAGCTTGGGGCTCACAAAAGGTGTCACACTTCCAAATAATGGTCCAACACTATCACATCTCATGTACGTGGATGGCGTAGTGCTTATGGGAGAATGGGACAACGGTAATATTAAAAACACCATCCTATTACTAAGGCGTCTCAACATTATCTCCGGTTTGAAAGTAAACCATCTTGAAATCCAACTTATATGGTGTTGGGGTCAACGAAGCATTGTTAGACTCGGTGACGAATGAGATTAAGGCATGCAAAGGTAGACTCCCTTGTAAAAAGATACACATGTTAATTTAAAAAAGATGAGAAACTTTATTGTCGCTACTATGTGCATGTAAAAGCAAGAATAAATGGCTATTCCAATTATACCCATTCAGCCACTATATGATCTTTCATGTGATGTGACACGCCTACAATTCTCCAATTTAAAATCACTAACTAAGATCATTTCCTACCATTCATAGTATTTTCTTCCCTTTTGTTTTTAAGCATATAAAATCACTAGGTTATATCCCGAGATCTTCCTAGAATAGATAAATATAATATTAAGATAAAATATGTGTTACGATGTAACATATAAATTACTATACTATAATATGAGAAAACAACAATTTTAATAATGTAAATAAGAATGAAAATATATATTAAAGAGAGAACGTATGTTTGGATGAGGTGCAAAGACAGAAGCAAATATTACAGGGCGTGATTGAGATGGAGGTCTTGAGAGTGCACGTTTTTTATCAATAAACTATTAAATTGTTTTTAATAAGCTGAAATATAACAAGACTTAGTTAAGAAAGTAAATATTAAATAAATAAGAGATAAACGTGAAATTATAATTTATATTATTATTTCATATGAGAGAGAAATAAGATAATTATAAGATTTTTATTTATTATACAGTAAAGTAATAATAAAGATAAATATAAAAATATAAATAAATAAATACTAGGTTAATTAGGTTATTTATTACCTAAATTTTTTTACCAGAATTTAATAATGGAGATGGCCTCACCATATTCTATGTGTCCTTACGCCAATAGTTATATAATATATAGATAGATAGTTAGATACAGCTTTTTTTATTAACACACAAAAAAACATGTGTTCTTTTTTGTGTAAAATTTTGAATATATAAGAATAGAAAGCCAACTACAACACGTGCTTCCTATGAAATACATTATTAGTGTTTCAGAACATGGGTTAGGGGTCCAGCTCTTTTCCAGTTTTCCAAGGGGGGAAGCCCCTTGGTGGGGAAGAAGTCCACTGGCGCCGGCATTTTCTGATTGGATGGGACTTGTTTTATTGATTTGTTTTTTTTATTTTTAACATGATTTAAATAATATAATATTATTTCATCCCTCCCTCCCCCCTCTCCCCCTTTAACTCCCCACAATTTTCACCTTTTAAACACGGACCCTACACGTGTCACATGACGCTTCATCCCCTCTACTCGTATGGTCTTAAGCAATCAAACGAATTAACATAAATAGTGATAAGTATCACCTGAAATATAAAACTTTTGATTTTTAAGATATTTGAACAACAATCTTTATTTAGCTATTTTTAAACTGATAAATATGCCTCTTTTATTAAAAAAACAAATAAAAATAAATAATAAACGCCTCCTACAAGCAGATATCATCATTGACTAAGAAGCAAGTTGGTAGCTTCTTATTGATTCTATTAAAAGTTCTCATCTAAATCAGTCAATGTTAAATGTGTTTAGTTCACTAACAGAACATCTCATTAGCTTCTTACCCATTGAGTTTCAAAATGATGTTGAATGAAGCACTTGTGTTCATAACCCTTAGTCGTCCACTCACGCACCACCTCCATGACCCACCAACACCTCATCCATCACAAACTAGTCAGGTTGACCCAAGTTAGAACACTTACAGGTTCAAAATCTAAATATCTTACTTAATCAGATGTCTTAAAGACGCAACACTAATTACCGACGCTAATGTTGCCAAACAACCTCAAAAATTGTTGCAACTCTCTTCCTTAGGAACAAACCCATTTATCAAACATGTTACAAACTGAATACACACCCCCTTGTGACCTGCATCATCTTTAATGAAATTTAAGAGTTAATTGCTATTTTCGTCCTTATGGTTTCGATGAAATTGCTAGATCAGTTCAAAATTAACATTGTATGCTATATCCGTCCCCAACGCTTCTTAAAACAGGCTAGTTTAGTCCAAAATCCTAACAACGTTAATTTGATTGTTAACTTTGAACTAATCTAGCAATTTCTCAAAACCACAGGGACGAAAATTGCAACTCTCCAATTTAAAATCACTAACTAAGATCATTTCCTACCATTCATAGTATTTTCTTCCTTTTTGTTTTAACCATATAAAATCACTAGGTTATATCCCGAGATCTTCCTAGAATAGATAAATATAAGGAAAAATGGAAATAAATAATCTCAACTATTGACTATTGGCCAATATCAGTCCCAACTACGAAAATCACCAATATTGGTCCCAACTTTCGACATATTGGAAACCAATGGACCCAAACTACGGAGGCTAACTCCGTTAGTGTGATGCTGACGTGGCATGCTTAGGTGGCAAGATGATCCTACGTGGCAAAATGATCATACGTGGCATCCAACGTGGCATCATACGTGGCATGCCACGTCAGCATCACACTAACGGAGGCTAACTCCGTTAGTTTGGGTCCGTTGGTTTCCAATATGCCGAAAGTTGGGACCAATATTGGTGATTTTCGTAGTTAGGACTGTTATTGGCCAATAGTTAATAGTTGGGATTATTTATTTCCATTTTTCCTAAATATAATATTAAGATAAAATATGTGTTACGATGTAACATATAAATTACTATACTATAATATGAGAAAAAAAATTTTAATCATGTAAATAAGAATGAAAATATATATTAAAGAGAGAATGTATGTTGGATGAGGTGCAAAGACAGAAGCAAATATTGCACGACGTGATTGAGATGGAGGTCTTGAGGGTGCACGTTTTTTATCAATAAACTATTAAATTGTTTGTAATAAGCTGAAATATAACAAGAATTAGTTAAGAAAGTAAATATTAAATAAATAAGAGATAAACGTGAAATTATAATTTATATTATTATTTCATATGAGAGAGAAATAAGATAATTATAAGATTTTTATTTATTATACAGTAAAGTAATAATAAAGATAAATATAAAAAATATAAATAAATAAATACTAGGTTAATTAGGTTATTTATTACCTAAATTTTTTACCAGAATTTAATAATGGAGATGGCCTCACCATATTCTATGTGTCCTTACGCTAATAGTTATATAATATATATATAGATAGATAGTTAGATACAGCTTTTTTTTATTAACACACAAAAAAACATGTGTTCTTTTTTGTGTAAAATTTTGAATATATAAGAATAGAAAGCCAACTACAACACGTGCTTCCTATGAAATACATTATTAGTCTTCCAGAACATGGGTTAGGGGTCCAGCTCTTTTCCAGTTTTCCAAGGGGGAAGCCCCTTGGTGGGGAAGAAGTCCACTGACGCCAGCATTTTCTGATTGGATGGGACTTGTTTTATTGAATTGTTTTTTTTAACTTTAACGTGATTTAAATAATATAATATTATTTCATCCCTCCCCCCCCCCCCTTTAACTCCCGACAATTTTTACCTTTTAAACACGGACCCTACACGTGTCACATGACGCTTCATCCCCTCTACTCCGTATGGTCTTAAGCAATCAAACGAATTAACATAAATAGTGATAAGTATCACCTGAAATATACAACTTTTGATTTTTAAGATATTTGAACAACAATCTTTATTTAGCTATTTGTAAACTGATAAATATGCCTCTTTTATTAAAAAAACAAATAAAATTAAATAATAAACGCCTCCTACAAGCAGATATCATCATTGACTAAGAAGCTATTTGGTAGCTTCTTAATGATTCTATTAAAAGTTCTCATCTAAATCAGTCAATGTTAAATGTGTTTAGTTCACTAACAGAACATCTCATTAGCTTCTTACCCATTGAGTTTCAAAATGATGTTGAATGAAGCACTTCTGTTCATAACCCTTAGTCGTCCACTCACGCACTACTCCATGACCCACCAACACCTCATCCATCACAAACTAGTCAGGTTGACCCAAGTTAGACCACTTACAGGTTCAAAATCTAAATATCTTACTTAATCAGATATCTTAAAGACGCAACACTAATTACCGACGCTAATGTTGCCAAACAACCTCAAAAAATTGTTGCAACTCTCGTCCTTCTGAACCAAACCCATTTATCAAACATGTTACAAACTGAATACACACCCCCTTGTGACCTGCATCATCTTTAATGAAATTTAAGAGTTAATTGCTATTTTCGTCCTTATGGTTTTGATGAAACTGCTAGATCAGTTCAAAATTAACATTGTATGCTATATCCGTCCCCAACGCTTCTTAAAACATGCTAGTTTAGTCCAAAATCCTAACAACGTTAAATTTGATTGTTAACTAATCTAGCAATTTCTCAAAACCACAGGGACGAAATTGCAATTCCACATTTGTATTTTCCTTTTCATATTGTTTAATTAAAAAGCTTTTTATACCTTTTTATCATTACATTTTCTCTCCGTTCACTCACAACCACTTTCAAAATATTAAAAAATAAACGGAGACGAATAGTAATTCCACATTCCACATTTGTATTTTCTTTTTCATATTTTTTTACCTCTTTCAAGAAAACTAAACAATAGAATTATTATACTATACAACATATACATATATAACAACATTAACGTCATTAGGATTTTGGACTAATATAGTACATTTTAAGAAACGTTGGGGACGGATATAACACATAATTTTGGTTTTGGACTGATTTAATAATTTCTTCAAAACCACAGGGACGAAAACGGCAATTAACTCAAAATTTAATGTTAAAATTCAATTATCTTACAATTGATTACACATATATTTATTCAAAGTTAGTCTCAGAAGTTGTTACCTTGCTAAGGCTATATGTTATGGAGCTTGGTTTGTGAGTAGGTAATTATTTTTTAACTTAAATATTTTTTATTTATGTTAATTTATATATTAATGAATGTAATTAAATGTTCTTAAATACACTTACAATTAAAAAAAAGGATCGTCAAATTTTACACGAAAAATAGACATATAGAATATCGCCCGAGACATCAACCCAAGCTTGGGCTAACGCACATTCTTCCTTAACTACCCAGTATTGTTTGGATGAGTTGGACTCAAATGAAAGGGCCTGTAATCACCTCTTTGATACGTAAAGTTTTATCAAACTTGAAGAATTAAAAAGTTTGAGAGGAGAAGAATATTTTAGAATGGTGGGGTTTGGCTTATAAAAATGTGGAGTTTTTTACAAGTTTTTAACCTTATTATTATTATCATTATTATTATTAATTTATTTATTTATTTTTGGTGACATTCATACAAAAATATTTATTGTTTTTTTCCAACTCAATTCAAGGGTATAAAGAAATCCATCCAACGGTTAGCATGCCCACCCATTAACTGAAAATCCCCATTCATTCTTCAACAAAAAGGAAAAACAATTACTTTCTACTAGGGCTGTTCAAATTGTTCGCTGCTTGCTCACTGCTCGTTCGTAAAATGTTAAAAAAAATGCTCGCTCGATCGTCTGGTCGGTTGTAAATGAGCTGATCGGCTCGGTTTGGTTTGTAAACGAGCCAAGCACGAACAAAGGTCTGCTCGGCTGGAATAAATTATTATTTATCAATTATATATATAATTATATACTAGTGGGAAACCCGCGCGTTGCTGCGGGACGATTAAGATAAATACATTTTTCTAAACAATGCAAAAACGTAGCTGTGTTAGCCCACCAAGTTATTGGAAAAGTGAAAAACATATTGTCTTCCTTCCATTGTCCTTGAATGCAAAATGATGTATATGAAATAACCAAAAAGGTTTTATTAGGCTTACTTGTGTGATATTGAAATTACGAAATAAACCTCAATATATTTGCTTTTAGTGTGTCATTTACAAGAAAACTTTGTTATAATAAACTGTCGATAGATACCTGTGCATCTTGCTCGGCCTTGAGGACAGGGTTATTGACATCTGCTTCTGTGTTACCAACACACTCATCAATCTTCTGCAAAGCAAAATTGATTCTTGTAAAGATAACTTTTTAATATAAACTTAAAATTTGGTTATGCAGTTTACCTTCATAGATTCCATTTCTTGACGAACTTCAGAATTTCATTCAAGACTTCGCTTCCTGATACCTGATAGTTGTTGTTGGTGAAATTAAAGGATTATGACTGATATGATATTGATATTGATGAATGGGTGTTATAAACTTTTTGCCTGCCCCGAGCTATATACAGTATGTAACCGATTGAATGAGAAACCCTTGTGAGGAGAATCACTTTAACGCATTAATGAACATAATGAGAAAATAAGTAGCGTGATTATCTTCTAGGGGCATTTAGGGAAGAAAAGTGGTAAAATTTAGGAAATTGTAAAGAAATCCTTGGTATACCATCTTAACTTTGGACAATTTGGACATATTTGTCCATGCCACCTCCTTTATAATGTATATAGATATACCCACAAATCATAGTAATATTTATAGCTTTATACATAGCATCTGACCCAATATATGCAAATAAAATATGACTAGCCCGTTTATCAAATAAACTTTAATACTAAGTTTAATAGTAAAACTCTAAGTCGTAATGTGACAGTCTTGACTTCATATGTTATTAATCGTCCATCCCTAATCATCACTTGATGTCACCCTACGCCACAATGCGACGATTGTTATCTGTAGTATGCTCATTGCCTCACAAGCCTCAACCTAAGTCTCATTCTCGGACACTCGAACCTCAATATTAGTGTTCTGATCGGACAGTTCGACTTTAGTTGTCACTCAACAACGAAAACATCCAAATTTCATGGTTGTCCAAATTACTCTCCGCTTGTTTCTCGCTCAAAAAAATTTGCGCTCGAAAAATGATCGCTCGCTTTTCGGCTCAGTTGTAAACGAGCCGCTCAGCTCGGTTCGGTTTGTCAATGAGCCAAGCATAAGCAAAGGTCTATTCGATTCGGCTCGACTCGTAAACAACCCTACTTTCTACCCCAGATTTGCGCCGAGGTGTGGCGGCGTGCAGGGGCGGTGTTGGCTCTGATGTGATGTGGCCTCCTTTCAACGCCCGCAGCACCATCATAACACATGCTCTAAATCACAGGAGTTATTTATGGAGTCTTAGAGCATTCACATCCCCTACACCAAATCTCCTCCATCAAATTACACTAAAAATCACTACTTCACCCCTAAATCTTCTCTCTCCTAATTAAAATAATAATATTTTTTCATACTTTTATCATTATATTTTTTCTCTCCTCACTCACAACCACTTACAAAAATATTAAAATATATATATGGGTGAACAGTAGTTTTTCATATATAGGGGCGAATAGTGGTTTCTGTAAATATTTTCTTACTCCTTCACTCACAACCACTCACACCCACCACATATAATTTGAGAGAACCCCTCACATAATTTGGTTTCCGGATTGTGAATGCTATTATGATGCCAACTATATTCTTTATTCTTTGTTTTTCTTACGGCTAAAAAAAATTATTAAATAAAGGTCTTACGGCTAAAAAAATTATTAAATAAAGGGGCTAGCAAGGGTCTAAAAACCCCAAGTCATACAAACGAAAAACATTACTAGTATTAGATTTACTTTTTTCCATTCCACATTACATCTGTATAATAGTATTACATCTGTATAATAGTAAGCAAACAATAAGCTGCGTCGCTATCTTTTTTTAAATCGTAAAGCCTATTCTACTAAATACAAACTCTTGGTTTCTCGGGCTCTGCGAGTAACTGTGGACCACCTTCTACACCCGCTCCAAAAAGCGAACTGCCTCATGGGCCAGGGATCCAAATGTGTCGAAGGCAAACGGAATGAAAACGTGCTGATTCTCTAAACATGTTGCCTAATGCTTAGCAACCTTTCTAACTTCCGCCCTTAAAACTGTCTATCCCGGAACAAAGCCACTGTTTCTCAGCCCCACCAATGGGGACACCCCAGTGAGGTCGACACACGCATGCTTACCCCCTGAGTCAAACACAAGGACATCCGTAGGACACATGGTAGATCTTCCATCTCGCGGATAAGTCAGAAAGTTAACAGGTGCTTCTTTCTTAGCTAAGATTCGGACACGCCTAATTACATCCCATAAAAAAATTGATGATTATAGTTTATGAGTTTAATCTTAGGGTGTTGCTAAATGCACTCCCTTCCTTTTAATTTTACTGGTTATACTCCCCCCCACAAGTTTTCAAATCAATCAAAAAAGTGAAAAATCAATTGGGATCATTAGAAATAAACCGAGTATTATACAATTAAGTAAATGATAGTAGACGATTTTCAAATAAAATGATTTTTGAAATAAAAATAAGGATTTTTAGAGGGGCTAAAATTGTAAACTTTTAAATTGATAATTTTAGAAAGGGAGTGTGAAAAGTAGAAAGGGGGAGTGCATTTAACCAACCTCTTAATCTTAATATCATAAATTTAAATGTTTTACTTTAGGAAGAGCTTTGTCGTATTAATTATTATTTTAAAAGTTGAACATCTTTTTCTCTATCTTACCTACAGTATTAAATTAGGGGAAATGGAATTTAATAATCCCAACTTTGGGGGGTTGGAAAGCAACAGTCCCAACTTGAAAATTGTAACACAGCAGTCCTAACTTGTCAACATTTTTATTTTAATGGTCCCAGACTTAACTCAGTTAGTTTTTCCAGTTAAGTGCCACGTAGGCATCCTACGTGGCAGTCCAACGTGGCAAAAATGGTGAATCTGTCAAAAAAAAACGTGGGTCCCATAATGACACTTGTTTTTTTCAATTAAAAAAAATCTTTTAATATTTAAAAAATCTTTTAAATAATGTTTTATTAACTTTTATATATAATATATATATATATATATACACTTTAGATAAACATATTATATATACACACATATATATCATCATCATCTTCACCACAACCACCTTCCACCACCACCGTCACCCACCTGCCACCACCGTCAACCACCTTCCGCCACCACAACCACCTTCCACCACCACCACAAACACCACCAAAACCCTCTTTCTACCCCCACCCTTTTTCTCAAACACACATAGAGACCTGAACACCACCAAAAACCCTCCAATTTCTGAAACCCTAACCCTAATCATCCTCTACCTTTGATTATAATCATCCCCACCAACCACATGTAAAATTAGGGCTTTCCTCCAAATTGATTGCACCTTGTTAAGACCCGACAGAGAGAGAAAGAGACATCGGAGGAGAGAGAGAGAGAGAACCGAGTGAGAGAAAGAGAGTCGGGTAGAGAGAGGAAGAGACGCAGAGGAGGAAGACGAAGACAGTGACAGCGGCGACTGGAGCTAGGGTTCCGATTAGGGTTCCGAGCAAACCAGGTGTAAAAGATCCCTGATTCTTGTTATAGGTTTAGTTATTATTGTTGAGGTAGTTATCGGTGGTGGATGAAGGTACCAGCGGCGACTTGTGGTGGCTGTCGGGTGGTGAACAGGTACGCAGAAGGAGATTGTTATTGAGGGTGGTGAACAGGACGCAGAGGAGGAAGACTTGTGGTGGCTGTCGGGTGGTGAACCGGCGTTCTCTCTCTCTCAGCTCTTTCTCTCTCTACGTTCTCTCTCTCTCTCAGCTCTTTCTCTCTCTGTATATGTGTATATATATTGTATATGTGTGTATATATATTGTATATGTGTGTGTATATAAATATTTTGGTATAAAGATTAAAAAAGACACATGTACCCACATTTTTTCCAACTAGACAGATTTTGCCACGTTGGACTGCCACGTAGGATGCCTACGTGGCACTTAACTGGAAAAACTAACTGAGTTAAGTTTGGGACCATTAAAATAAAAATGTTGACATGTTGGGACTGCTGTGTTACAATTTTCAAGTTGGGACTGTTGCTTTCCAACCCCTCAAAATTTGGATTATTAAATTCCATTTCCCCATTAAATTATGGGGATAAAGTCTTTACATATATATTTCAATACTGAATTAATTCCATCTTACTGCCTCCTTATTTTATTATATATATATTTTTTCTGCTTAAAATCACAATTGAAGGATGACGAGATATTGATAGTCAAAACATTGAATAAACAAATTTAACCAATTAAAAAAAAGTTGATTTCAAAGTCTCAGCTTGGTCCACTAAACTCTAGAGTGTGCACTGAATGTTGCGACAAGGAAACCAAATTTATAGCACAATAAAAGTCCAAAACCATCATTTGTCATTTTCTGATGCTTAGTAAATATAGAAGTGGCACCACCTTAACATGTGATGCCATCTATTTGGTGTTTTTTTTTACCAACGTCGGCTGATTAACCCAAACTCCGTTAGGCTATAGGGTGTGAAGACACCAAAAAGGTTATGTCTTCATGCCATGAATGATGCCACCTCAACATATTGATGTCTCAAACATCTTGAGACATGAGTGGGGTGTGGAGACACCAACATTTCATGTCTCAAGCATTTATTATTATTATTATTATTATTATTATTATTATTATTATTATTATTATTATTATAGAAAAGCAGCCATTGGTCCATTGGTTAATGTTCACAAACAAAAAATAAAAAAAGGAAAAAAACCTGATTGGAGCGTCCCTAATGTTACGAGAGAGACAGGAGGGACGGGGGGACAAGGGACGGGGCAAGGGGGTGGTGTTGATGTTGATGTCCTAGACATGGCAAAAAGTGTGGGACGGGGGCTATGGGGCGTCTGCTCATCCATCAGCCTTAATTAATAGACTTGGAATGTTGTTTGTCACCTAGCTCTTGTTGATAATATCATGAAAGTACTTGAAGGAGGTTTTTATGTTCTTTAGGAATCGATTTGTGGAGGAGATGGATTCAAGGCCACGGCTAGACTGTTATAGTCTAAGTCGTGTGTCAGATGCCAATAATGAGCTTCTTACAACTCATTTTTTAGAGAATGAGATTAAAGAAGCGGTTTTTGGATGCGGCGATAATAAAGCGCCAGGGCAGACAGATTTAATTTTAACTTCATTAAATCATTTTGGTCGATTTTTTCCAAAGATTTTTTTGATATTATGTCACATTTTCATGAGCATGGTGAGATTAGTAAAGGTCTGGGATCCTCGTTTATCACCTTAATTCCTAAATGTAGTGATCCAGTGGGCTTGGGAGAGTACAGACCAATAACGTTGATAGGAGTCGTTAGTAAAGTTATTTCTAAGATTTTGGCTAATCGTTTGAGGAAGGTCATGGGACGGGTGATTTCGGAAACTCAATCTGCTTAGATACGTACTTAATGGGCCTTTAATTATAAATGAAACCACACATGGGCAAGGAAAAATGGAAAAAAAATTATTGTTCAAAATAGGTTTTGAGAAGGCCTATGATAATGTTAGTTGGACGTTCCTCTTTGATGTGTTGAGTCAAATGGGTTTTTCGGGGTGCTGGTGTAAGTGTATTCGCAGGGTTCTTCAGTCGCTAGATCGTCAGTGTTGGTTAATGGCTCACCTACATTTGAATTTGATTATAAAAAAAGTTTGAGACAAGGGGACCAGATTTTGCCGTTGTTATTCATTATGATAATGGAAGCACTTTCTAGTATGTTCAATAAGGCATCAGAGCTGGGTACTTTCATGGCATCAAGTTACCAAATGGAGGTTTGTCATTATCACATTTATTATATGCTGATAGCGCAATGTTAATAGGGGAGTGATCATTAATCAATTTTAAGTTTTCCACTTATGCTTAGGGCTTAAAATTAATATCCACAAATCTAGTTTGTTTGGTGTTGGTGTAGATAAAGTTGAAATGGAGTGTATGGCGGATATTTTGGGGTGTAGGGTTAGGAAGGTTCCTTTTACTTATTTGGGGATTAAAGTGGGAGCCAACATGAACCATGTTAGCAATTGGGAACCGGTTATTGATGTGTTCCGGAGAAGGATTTCTAAGTGGAAGGTGACGTCGCTTTGATTGGTGGACGTGTAACCTTGATTAAGTATTTATTATTTGTCTTCATATAAAGCCTCAGTTAAAGTTATTGGTGATTTAGAAGCTATGATAAAAAGGTTTTTTGTGGGGAGGGAATGGGGATGTGAAAAAACTTCATTGGGTTGGATGGGACAAGGACACAAGGTTGCCATGTCAAAGAAATTGGGGGGATTAGGCTTATGCAAGTTGTCTTGGAGTAATTTATCTTTATTATCTAAATGGTTTTGGCGGTACCTGACGGATGTTAATTGTATATGGAAAAGAGTGGTTGAAGCGATACATACTACTAAAAAAAGTAGGAGTTTTTGCCTTCTAACTCTCGGTATACAGGTTCGTGGAAAAACTTGGTTAGACTTGAGCGAAAATGGACTATAGATAATAAAAGAATAAGCACCAGGTTTCTTGGGAAGGTGGGTAATGGGAAAGGGATCAAGTTTTGGATTGATAGTTGGGTCGCTGCTGTTCTTTTAAGGGAGTTATTTCCTATGTTTAGGAGCTATTACCTAATATTTTTATATTGTAAGTTAATAAATGTTGTATGCTTGCGGATAAATGTCAACCGGGTGTGGTGGGATATGGGTCGGTAACTTGGACTTTGTCTCGACCTCTAGGAACGGATGTGGAGCGAAGGGAACTGGTCGATTGTTGTCAGCTGTTGGAGTCGATTATTTTGACAGTTAAAGAGGATTCTTGGAAGTGGAAAGGGGATGGTTCTGGGAAGTTTTCGGTAGAGAGTGTTAAAAAATTAATTATTAAAACATGAGGTGGCGCACCAAGAGTTTGTTCTAAAGTGGTGCAAATGGGTTCCATCTAAATGTAACATATTCGTGGGGAGGGCGGAGATGGATGAAATTCCAACAAAGATGGCTCTTGGTCGATGGAACGTGATTACTGACGATTTGGCTTGTGTTTTTTGTGGCGAGATAGATGAATCGGCTGACCATTTGTTTTGCGCTTGTCGGATAGCCGCAGGAGTTTGGCAATTTATTTCTGGTTGGTGCATTCTTCCTCCTATTTATGCTTTTATAGATAAAGATATTTTGGAGATGCAAGCGCAAGAGAATATCTCTGGCTTGACAAGAAATGGTCCACAGGCTTATTATTATTTATTGTTGGCGGATTTGGAAATAGTGTAATGGGTAGATTTTAACGGATAAAAGAACAAATGTACCAGACATTGTGGCAGATGTAAAGTGGTAATGATACTTACGGTTTAAGAATAGACATAAATGTAATAGTATAGATTGGAAGCACTGGTGTAAGTCTGACATGGCCGTCTCCGAAAATGCCAAAAAAAAAAAAAATGGGCGTCGGGCCAAAAAAAAATTGGGTACAAAATTTTGTAAAGAGGAATGAATTATAAAAAAAAATTAAGTATGGTGCTACAGCCAAGGATTGAACTTGAGACCTCAAAATTAAATCAACATGATTTTTCCAACTCCACTAACAAGACTTTAATGTATAAAACACAAATATATATCCTAAATATAGAATTTAATATATATACGCGTATATTTTTAAAAAATGTTCGGGCCCATTTAAGGGTCGGGCCCTAAGCCGGTGACCATCCCGCCCACCCTTCCAGCCGGCCCTGAAGTCTGATATAATGTAACGGTTGAGTGTTTTCGTGACTTTCTCTCTTTTCAAGACAAACTAATAAGAATAAGAAACTTTGTTCAATTAATATGGGAAGGTTCAACAGAAAACTTAAAGTTATGGAGAGAACTAGAAAACTTCTACTTAAATTAAAAAGAGTTAATTGCCAATTTAGTCCCTGGGGTTTGTCAAAAATTGCTACTTTCATCCAAATCTTCTTTTTTGTCAATTTAGTCCATATGGTTTCATTTTTTGTCATTTTAGTCCCTGAGGTTTGTCAAAAATTGTCACTTTCATCCAAATCTTGTTAGTCCACAGGGACTAAAATGACAAAAAATGAAACCACAGGGACTAAAATGACAAAAAAAAGATTTGGATGAAAGTGACAATTTTTAACAAACCTCGGGGACTAAATTAGCAATTAACTCAATTAAAAATAATAATAATGATAAAAACTTAAAACCCAAAATTTAAGTCAAAAACAAGAAAGTTGGTTTGGAACTTCTCTTTTCCACGTCATCCCCGTTCAAAAATAAAAAAATAAATTAAAAAAATGTGAATTCTAATGTGCATGCGTAGTAAATGTCTGATTAAGCTTTAAGGGAACTGGTTTGAGTTTAGCTTGTAAGGTTTAGGTTTTAGGGGTGGGTAGGGTGGGTTTAGGTTTTTGGGTTGGGGGGGGGGGGGTGGGGTTAGGTTTTTGGTTGTGGTGGGTGAGGGGTTAGGTTTTTTGGTGGGTGGTGGGTAGGTTGGGTTTAGGTTTTTAGGTGGGGGTTGGTTGGTGGCTTAGGTTTTGGGGTGAGTGGTTTAAGTTTTTTGGGTGTGGGTAGGGTGGGCGGGGTGGAATTAGGTTTTTGGGTGGGGTGGGGTGGGGGTTTAGGTTTTTAGGTTATACTACACATATGCAGTAGTGCTTTTAGGGTTTTTTATTATTATTATTATTATTATTATTATTATTATTATTATTATTATTATTATTATTTTGAACGGGGATGATGTAGGAAAGCGATGATCCAAACTAATTTCTATTTTTTACTTAAATTTTTAGTTATGATTTTTTATTAATTTTTTTTGCATTTAATTAGGATTTTTCTAGTTCTCTCAACAAAACAAGTTTTCTATATGCTAAGTATACTGTGAAAACCATCTAGAGTTGAGAAAACCGTGTAAACTCTATGTAACAACATTTTTTTTACTAATTTTTTTAGAATAGCTTCTATATTTAATTTTATTAGTTTCGGCGAAAAAAAATAATAAAGCGTTGAATAAATTTTTTTTTAAATTACATAACAAACATGTTACATATGTAACAATGCTGACATATGATAAATAACGAGTTTGTGTAACATAATAATCTACTCGACGCTTTTTTTTTTGGCCAAAACTAATAAAATTGAATATAAAAGCTATTCTGAAAAAATCAAGGAAAAAAATGTTTTTACATAGGGTTTTTTTGTACATATCATATAGAAGAATCTTTCATTCTTATGATACTATACTAGTAGGAAACCCGCGCGATGCTGCGGGAGCAATAATTTATAATGCGGTACTCATTTTTTGTTAGTAGAATGAAATTTGAAGTCATTTTGGACATCATGTAAGAATTACCAAATCATTCAGTATTGTTGGTGTAAATATTACGGGTTAGGTAACAAGTTTAGCCAAAGCAGACCATTTTAGTACGGGTCAAAGCGTCTCAAACCGAATGAAATAACAAAAAAGTACCTAACTCATTAATTAAAATATCTTTAATCAGAGAAAACACACCTTTATTGTCTATCTTCAAACAAAAGACTTGAGATCGCTTGACATGGCTAAATCACTACTTGAGTTGCCTGAAAAGTATGATGTGAAGTTCACATATAAGGGGGGATAATGTATGACAATGAATAGAGTTTAAGCCAGCCGAAGACTTTTAACAACCAAATCGAAGCAAGATGGTGGTAGGAGGTGCATGGTGGTGGTTATGATGTCAAATGGCTACAAAATACCGTATCTTCTTAGCATTTGGTGCAAAATCATCAGTACAGTTGGACAAAATAGATCGATGATTTTCTTGGAACAAAATAAAATATAACGAAACAACAAATCATCACTGTAGCCCTCGTCGAACGTAACCAGAACCTCCACCCTTCACTTCCAACTTCAACCGTCGCCCATTCGATCCCTAATTCCACCATCGCTACCATATTCACCCTCCAATCACATCACTTCTATGAAGATTGTGGCGACGTAAGGTTTTATAAGGCTGAAGATTACAGATCAGAGGATTAAAGGGGAGCACAAGAGTTTATTGAGTAGAAGTGGTTGAGTCAAGAGAGCAAAAATAGTAAAAATAAAACTAATTTAATAAAAAAGAAAAATTAATAGAAGTGCTTTAGATTTATGTATTTAATATATAGTAGTGACACTGTGCGTTGTTGCTTTATTTGCTAGCTTATTGTTGTCCATTTTTATGTATCGCTATAGTTAATTGTACACGACGCATTTACTTACTTGTACAATTTAATTCAGATGTCGATATTAATTAAGACAAATATCGAAACGTCAAAAGATAGATATTAAAGTGTATTTAATTGTACATTACTCATTAACCCTAGTTTTAAAGTAATACATTTTGCATTAATGAAATAAACCACTTCAAAGTTATGACGATTTCTTTCACTGTTTATTCTCATATATAATAATAATAATAATAATAATAATAATAGCCAATGATCTCCAGCCCAGCTGGTTTGAGGTGGGAAGGTTTACCTCCTTGGAGGGTTCCTGCCCGGGTTTGGTCTCAGGTTCGATTATCACGTTCCACCGAAAAAATAACCGTTGGGTTTGAAAGGAGAAACCTGTGTGGTTCATATGGGATTCGATCCTGGGCAGTGGTCGCTTTGCAACACGGGATTTACCGCTGAAACACTACTTTCAAAAATAATAATAATAATAATAATAATAACAACAACAACAACAACAATAACAATAATAATAATAATAATAATAATAATAATAATAATAATAATAATAATAATAATAATAATAATAATAATATGTGGTGCCCAACAATCTAGCAGGGTGCCCTGCGATGTTGCGTATAATACAATTACTTTTATGGATATGAATGGTTTAGTTTAATTAAGTTATTAGCCTCAACAAAAACCAAAATCATGAATATATAATGGTTCAATTTTAGTTAGGTTAATTTCAATTAACCGAAGTCATAAAAAATATTAGCAAAACTATACTCATATTAAGGAGAACAAGATGCTCGTTTTTATGATGTAATTATTTTTAAAAAAATTATCGTATGAAAAAATTATGATCGTTTAAAAATCGTGAGGAGTGGTTGCCTTAAAACAAGGGAAAAAATATAACTATTATTAAAATAAGGCAAAAGTTGAGTAAGTTGAGGGGATTAAAATGTAATTAAGATGAGGGTATTAAAGTGTTTGAATGACTAATTTACCCCCATTTTAAGGTTGTTAATGAAAATAAAGTTCTTAACTTTTGGGTATCTTAAACTACCTTTGCCTCATGCATTATAATATAGTATAGATAGCATGCATACAAGATTTATTGGGACCAATCCTTTTCTTTACAGTCTTACCTTTTTTAATAAGAAAACGCTCTTAGTTCAAATCCTACAAAGCGTGATTCGGATCTTCTTCGGTCGAATTCGACTGAAACACTAACCGGAACTGGAACAACAATCTTAATTTGACCTTCTGTATATTAAAGAAAGGAGGAGGTCAATCAAAAAAAAGAGATATTAACTAATCAAAGGTCCAACTGATCGGCACACCTGCATTGTAAGATGCAGTTACAAATAACCCAACCAAAGTAATAGGAATTAGACCTAACATGATTCTAAATAGAAAAACTTCAATCATTTCAATTTGTTTGATGGAGAAAAAATAGGTAATATCTATACCTAAATATTAATACGAATTACCATGAATCTCAATGATTAAGAATTGGTAATTGACACGATAAGTAACTAGAAATACACAGAATTTCGCGAAAAGATTTCCTTTTATGAATTGTGCAATTCATTCTAAGTGAATTGCACAACGAGAAGGCGGAAAGGCAAAAGGTAAGATTGTAAATTCAAAAAGTAGTATTCATGTGTGTATTTTAATTTTTTCTTGTTGGAATCTGAAGGGAAAGGTAGTAGTGATTTTGAGCAAGGGAATATTGGCGTTCAGAGAACAAAACTGTTTGATACGCCAGTGGGTATGAGTAAAAGGAATCCATTCAGCTTGGCAGGTACGTACAAATCCTTAGGTATACAGAATATATAAGATGTTGATTATACACTGATGTATACATATTTTACAAACTGGCGAGTATGATATTATTATGTACATTAATTGTTTTACTGTATTATGAATCTTTTTACATTATACACTAATGTTTATATGTGACGATAATAATATACATACTTAATATACACATTGTATACGCTGATGTACATTGATGTACATGATATGTGTTACACAAAAATGAGAGTCATATAATATAAACTAATGTTTGAATACACTGATGTATATGGTGATATCAAACTGTAGGGTTGTATACACTGATGTGTATAACTGATTTTTTTTTAATTTTATATACACAGACGTATCAAAAACACTCGATAAAGAAGCTGCAATAAAGAGGAATATGGCTGGGAGGGATACTAATGTTTTACGTACACCAGTGTCAAATTATAGTAAGCATTTGTGTATATATTAATGTAGAATGGTGTAATGTTTTTTTATTCAATCCTTAACAATATTTATATGTTATTAAATTTTGTTGCTTTGTTTGGACAAAGATGTATTCTCATCAAAAGACAAAGCACCTGCAGCAAAAGGCTCTGCAGTTGAGAAGGAATCGCCTGTTTTTGAGACGCCATTTCAAAAGAACAGTAAGCATTTGTGTACATGTTATTTGGGCAACCTATTACTCTGAATGTTAGTAACTTATTAATTTTGTGTACACAGGTGGTTCGAATGTTTACGAGAGACCAGAAAATGAAATGAGTTTTACGCAAGTATGTGTGGAGGTGACTGATATTGTTGAGTTGTTGGTGTCAGCCCAGAAATATGGATACACGGAGAAGGAAGTAGTGATAAACAGAACCGAGGACATTCCATCGTTCAGTCTAGGACTAACACAGGAATTCCCGATAGCTCAGGAATGGTCAGAGAGAGTTGTAAGAGATGCCCGACTAGGGATGGAACCGACGGCGTATGTAAGGAGGGGTAAAAGGCAGATTAAACCGTCTGTTCCAGGTTGTAGTCCATACCGTATTCGGGCTGTGGATGTTGAAAAAAATTTGAATAAAGAAGAAAAAGTGTTATGAAATTACCTGATGGAAGGTGCTGTGGACAAAGGGTAAGTTATCATAATATATGTAAACAAGTAAAAGTTACATATATATTTTTTAAAAGTATATAACAAGCCATACTTCAACATAAACATCTGATATGTGTAAGGATCCTTTAAAATCGTTAATATACAACAGTGTATATTACGTATATCAAAAAATGACGTTTGAAAAACTAACGTGGGAAAAACATTTGATAATTGTAATGTATAAACATTTGCTTCAACATAAACATTTGATAATTGTAGCAATCCTTTAACCACATAATATACAACAGTGTATATTAACGATTAATGCTTCATCGTTCTATACATTACGTATAGCAAAAACTAACGTTTGAAAAAAAATGCTTTTCATTTCAATCGATTAGCACGTCCAAATACAATAGAAACATGTATGTAATTCAATTTTAAAAAACTAAAACTACATACCTTGATTTTCAACGCTATTTAGAAACAAAGGTTGTGAGATTGTTTCATGATCTTCTATCGAATGAGATTGTGATTCAATGTTTTCATGTATAGAAATGTTTTCCATACTCGAGATTATGAATCGTAAATCGCAGATTGCTATGCGTGTTTCGTTAATAATTGTTTGTGGTATGGAAATCAATTTGTTTGATCGATGGTTTTTTTTTTTTTTTTTGTTATTGATGAGAGATTTAAGGAAACTAACTAACTAATAGCAAGGAAAGGCTGGAAGTCAAAATAACTGCCAAATATATAATTATTAATTAAATTAAATTATAATATCTAATTGTTTAATTACCTAACTACCCCCTAGATCAAGATCAATGATGGATGGCTCAGATTGGTTCCTAAGGTTCCTAACTAGGCTAGTGGTTCCTATTTGATCTTAATCCTCTATATATATATATATTTACCCCATGTTTTTTTTAGTCGATGGTCTATCTGAAAACGGTCTCTCTATCCTTAGAGCTAAAGGTAAGGTTTGCCTAAATTCACCCATTCCAGACTCTACGAATAGCTTTGTTATTTGTGAGATTTACCGGGCTTGATTGTTGTTGTTAGTTTTTTCACGGAAGTTAGAATACTAATGAAACTAGCTTTTATATCCGGTGCGCGCGTTGCGGCGCGTGAAACCGAGTCGTTCTCGATTGATACATAACATAATCTGAGGGAAAATCAAATCGAAATAGAAATATGCTCATACGGTACCAGTATACCATAGACCACACCACTTGAAAATTGACATTATAATTAATGAAGGCACACTTAAATTTAGAGTTTAATTTCTACATTAACTACACCATCAAACAAACCCAATATATAATAATTACTTAAAAATCAAACCCACTGAAAATTCACAAAGATGAAGGTCTAAATAATAACAATTCAGTAGATTTATTGCAATAGCACAATTGAAAATGACTTACAATAGACTCAGGCTGGGCGTTCCCAAACCTCAATAGAACATAATTAGTCATCCTCGAAGTAGGCTAGATGCAATTGGGTCTGTTTTGGTCCTTAAATCCTTCAAATTCACAATAAAACCAAAGAATAAGTGAATAATCACATTAACAAAATATGTTTATAAAAATAGTACAATAATACAAACCGAACCAAATGAATGCCTAGATATATACTCTTGCATAGTCTTCTGAGATGCTACGTTATTCAAATTCGTAGAGTATAATGAACCTTAAAAGAAGCAAATTGGTTTGTACCTTATGGTTACTAAGTTGTAAAAACAACTTGAAAATTGCATCATGTTTATCTGTTGCCTCTTAGTGGCCTAACTGTAATATTAGACACCAACCTGCACAAATAAAGCAAAATATCACACCAAACAAATATGCCTCTTCTCTAAAATCAAAACCGCACGCAACAATCGTTGCGAGCTTACAATCCGAACCGATGTACACTTACATTTTCAAGTGAAGTTAGATAAGCAAGCCGATGATGAGTCCAAAATGCTTCCAGCGCCAGGGCACAACCAAAGGCAACATGTCACAAACCTACAGTAATATCAAATCAATTACAGCTGATTCTGTGTTTAGGCAAGAAAGTTTTTATGGGTGAGATCCAAGTTTCTTTGTGACTCTTGCATTATAAATAGTATGCATAATGTATTTATGTATCAAAAGTAAATAAAACAACACAGAATATGTGTTTCCTAATGACATAATCACTAAAGCTTCTGTAGTTTAGAGATATGATCTCAACCATAGCAACACCCAAAAATGTAATCCGATGATGAACGGGAAAAGAAGAACCGCCTGCAATAGCAAAGAAGATACCAAAATGGAATACGTGGACACCTCCCAAATGAGCCAACTGCAAAACAGCTAGTGGTAAAAAAAGATGGAAATAACGGAGTAGAGGACTCGAACCCGAGTACCAAGATATGCAAACAACCAACCAAACCACCAGACCACCAGATCTCATTGCTGTTTTATCACCTCTAGTACTTTGTTTGTGTGTGTAAGAGGCTGCGATTTCAAAATAACCCTATTTAGCTATAAATGGTTCGATTTGGGTTATTCTATCTCAACTCTCAAGCAGATGAAATTAAAAACAACCCATTTTGTATTTATGATGTATAAGTTCCAAACTTGTTTAATCCAAAGATTCTGATGATCGCTGTAATGATGTTTCGTAGCATTGATTACTTGTATAAAGTCGAATGTTTGCAGGTCCACACAGCCTGACTCGACCCTTAATAATAAAGACATGTTGCATCTCCCTTGCCTGATTATCATGCCACGTCTAACTGGTATTAATATTACTTAAAATTTACTTCTTTTCCCAGTATTAAAAAAAATTAAATAATATTTTTTAACTAAGGTTACAACCTCTATTTACCTTTTTTTCCATTCTACTTGCAGTCTCTTGTAGGGTCGACATTGAAAGAATTAGAGAATCACAACGGACTTGACCCAGACAAACTCCTGGCCAACTGATCGATTTGACCAGGGTCATTATCGGCATTTTAAACACCATGAAAGTGAACTTATGCTTTGTTTTGCTGTAGATATCTATTAATAAATAGATTTTGAAACTAATCATCCTTGTTAGTCCGTCTTGCTTAAAGTCTAATTAACAAACCAAACTTCTGTGTTTTGCAGCCTCATTAAGCAATCCTTCAGTTAATTTCAAAAACTAAATCAGTATCAGAATCAAACATTTATGCCATATGAGAAATGGCAAACAAATTTTTTTTAATGATTCAAAATGAAATCTAGTTGATGTATAGGTTTTCAAAGCTTTGATTCAACTATCGAGAGCTTTCCCATGTTATTGATTTATTTGGCCTTTAGTAAAATTATATAATATGCCAAATTAACCTATAAACATAATAAGCCACTAAAATAGAATCATCATGTGAGCATACCTTTGTGGCAGCATTACACTATATTAAAACACAAACTGATTTGAACAGTGTCATGCCATGTGGCATGATGCTGTTCGCTACCTTTTTTTTTGTTTTATTCTGCCTTTTTTATTGTTAAGTAGTATATTTGCTGAATTATAACTTAATGTTTCACAGTGTTGGGGTGGTTAAATTATTTGATTTCTAAACCATGTACCCGGGTTCGATACCTCATCCTCCCTTCTTATTTTTACAGTGATTTTTTATTCCCTTCTTTGGCCACGTGTTGTTGCGTTTCAAAAAAAAGGCCCTTCTTTGGCCACGTGTTGTTGCGTTTCAAAAAAAAAGGCCACCTGTTGTTTGTTGTACTTATTTCCCTTGTGACACGTATTCTTGCTTACCATCATCTCCGCTAACGAAACCACTAAACCCCATCTTCACTCCCATGACCCATCTAAGTGCAACTCTCTGTACCACCAAACCCCCCACCGGCTGTCAGCACCACATTCGCGTATCAACACCCAGGCCACCCACCACAGACCTTCTCCTCCCAACATCCACCGACCAGCGACAATTCCCTCATGCAAAAAATGCTTGGAGTAGATCGAATCGAAGTCTCTGAGGCTCGGGGTGAAAAGTCGTGACCCTCGTGGGTTTGATACCGTCAAATTACATCACTTTAATTCCTTTTCTTCTTTCAGTTCTTCTGTAGATGATATCGAAACCGATGTTGAAGGGTTTGAAGAACTCACGGTATTGTTGAATTGATTCCTTTGTTGTTTGGTTGGTTTCTTAGGGTTTTGATTTGATTATCACTATTGTTGTTATATTTGGTGTTTAGATCATGATAGGGTTAAGCAGATGGTGAGTAAAGGGGATCAACATTCTACAAAGGTAATTTAGTTGTGAATTATGTTACTTTTTATTTTTATATTTGTGTTTATTTCTCTATTGTTTACTTTGGAATTTAATGGCTTTGTTTAATTTTGATTGTCTATGTATTGTATGCATGTAGGCTTATCTGAAGTTCAGACTTCGCACCTGAATGCGACTTCCAATTCTTATGTATCTGAGATTTTTTGTTATCAATTTCTGAATTTTTATGTTCGCTGATGGAGATTTTGTGGTTGGGACTTTTATCTTAAAATTTCAATTGTTAAAAGCTCTAATTCAGCATGGTGAAACATCAGCTTAAGTTCCCAAGCCTTTCACTTATATATTTCATTTGATAGTTCTGAAGTTTCGTTGACTAGAGTTTGTTTTTATGCAGTAATCATGGGAGGACCCGAATACATAGTATGTGTATAGGTTTGTCAATCTGTATTTTGTTTGACAGTTGATTATTTTTTGTATAATTAAGTTTTGCTTTTATTTTGTACATAGGTGATGTTTACTAATCTATACTTGATTTGATTTGATTTTGATTTAAGGATTGTTGGACCCTTAAAGTCAGGTACAGGTTCATGCCTTAATTTAAAAGTAGAAGCAGAAGGAGGGTATAATTGTCATTTCGGTAGTGCTACTGTTCCGCTACAGTAGTTTATGTGAGTAAAATATTTACCAACTTGCTATGCTCTCACAAAAACTACTGTACAAGTTAGGGCACGCTTTTCAAAAAAAAATTGAACTCTCTTACGTGCTATCATCTCAGCCCTACATCTCTGTCTCCTTCTTCTCTGTTTTCTACCGTTCTTTCTTCTATCCCCCCTCTCTCTCTTTCTCATATCACATTCTTTACGAAGCCATGTAATCTGACGGAGACCAAGATAGCCGCTAATCCGATGACAAAGGGTTGGTTTTCCGACCCAGTGCCTAAGGGCGGCGACTATCGGCTTGGTTTCTGTAAACGACGACGCAGCCGACGTGTCCGGTCTGGTGTAGATCTAGAATTTCCAACCTACGGTGAAAAAAAACAGAGAAAGGAAAAGAGACGGTGGAAGTGGCCAGTCGTGGTGCCGATGGTGGTAGTGGGTATGGCGTTGTCGGTTCTGCTGACATTGGTTTCTACGGCTGTATTGGTTCCGGTGGTTTTAAGTATGGCGGTGACGGTGCAGTTTACTGTTCCAAGCCACTTTTCATCTCTAAACCTTAGGTTTCATGTGGGTTGTTGATTACTAGGTAATTGGTTCTGAAATGGGATTTCTTTGATTTAATCGTTAGTGTTCTAAACTTCATTCGATTCTTTCTGAATTTTTATGTTTGTTAATGGAGATTGATTGTAGTTAGGGGTTTCATCTTATAATTTTAAGTGTCAGAAACTCAAATTCATCATCGTCAAATATCATATTAAGTTCCCCAGTCAATTTATAGGCTTTATCATCCGTAATTCAAGAATTTTGCGGTGACCTTTTTACTGAATGGGTAATAAACAACATTTAGGTTTAAACATTACTAAATTCCCATGATTAACTTCAAGAATATGTTTGTTTATACGTCATGTAATGTTTACTTCTTTGTTCTACATGTATGCATAATGCATGTATCAAATTATGTTATGTATATGAGATTTGAAAGTAATTCTAGCGGTTCTGTTGTAAACAACAAATGTATGAGACTTAGTTCTTTGTGCTTTTGTGCATTAAATTAAGGCATGAACCTGTACCTGACTTTAAGGGTCCAACAATCCTTAAATCAAAATCAAATCAAATCAAGTATAGATTAGTAAACATCACCTATGTACAAAATAAAAGCAAAACTTAATTATACAAAAAATAATCAACTGTCAAACAAAATACAGATTGACAAACCTATACACATACTATGTATTCGGGTCCTCCCATGATTACTGCATAAAAACAAACTCTAGTCAACGAAACTTCAGAACTATCAAATGAAATATATAAGTGAAAGGCTTGGGAACTTAAGCTGATGTTTCACCATGCTGAATTAGAGCTTTTAACAATTGAAATTTTAAGATAAAAGTCCCAACCACAAAATCTCCATCAGCGAACATAAAAATTCAGAAATTGATAACAAAAAATCTCAGATACATAAGAATTGGAAGTCGCATTCAGGTGCGAAGTCTGAACTTCAGATAAGCCTACATGCATACAATACATAGACAATCAAAATTAAACAAAGCCATTAAATTCCAAAGTAAACAATAGAGAAATAAACACAAATATAAAAATAAAAAGTAACATAATTCACAACTAAATTACCTTTGTAGAATGTTGATCCCCTTTACTCACCATCTGCTTAACCCTATCATGATCTAAACACCAAATATAACAACAATAGTGATAATCAAATCAAAACCCTAAGAAACCAACCAAACAACAAAGGAATCAATTCAACAATACCGTGAGTTCTTCAAACCCTTCAACATCGGTTTCGATATCATCTACAGAAGAACTGAAAGAAGAAAAGGAATTAAAGTGATGTAATTTGACGGTATCAAACCCACGAGGGTCACGACTTTTCACCCCGAGCCTCAGAGACTTCGATTCGATCTACTCCAAGCATTTTTTGCATGAGGGAATTGTCGCTGGTCGGTGGATGTTGGGAGGAGAAGGTCTGTGGTGGGTGGCCTGGGTGTTGATACGCGAATGTGGTGCTGACAGCCGGTGGGGGGTTTGGTGGTACAGAGAGTTGCACTTAGATGGGTCATGGGAGTGAAGATGGGGTTTAGTGGTTTCGTTAGCGGAGATGATGGTAAGCAAGAATACGTGTCACAAGGGAAATAAGTACAACAAACAACAGGTGGCCTTTTTTTTTGAAACGCAACAACACGTGGCCAAAGAAGGGCCTTTTTTTTGAAACGCAACAACACGTGGCCAAAGAAGGGAATAAAAAATCACTGTAAAAATAAGAAGGGAGGATGAGGTATCGAACCCGGGTACATGGTTTAGAAATCAAATAATTTAACCACCCCAACACTGTGAAACATTAAGTTATAATTCAGCAAATATACTACTTAACAATAAAAAAGGCAGAATAAAACAAAAAAAAAGGTAGCGAACAGCATCATGCCACATGGCATGACACTGTTCAAATCAGTTTGTGTTTTAATATAGTGTAATTATGAATATGTTGTTTGCGATATCTTCTTATTCAATGTGTAAGAACTATTTCGATGGAATTATATGCGGCGGATTCATAATTTTTTTTTACAGGGAGCCCAATTTTGTTGGGTTAAATAAGACAGACCAAAACAAGTCAGGTTAAAATGAGTCGGTTAAAAGTAATTCGTGCTTATCCACTTAACGATAATGGGATAACAAATCAAGTTGTAACATAAGCTAGTGTTAACCAGATAACAAGTTAAGTCATATTATAAAGATGTGATAATTGAATTAAATCCAGTTATCGTATAAACCACTAATAATTGTATGATATAATCATATTGATTAAACGAAAGACGCAAATAGTGACGGAACCAGTAATTATTAACTGGCGCCCGAATAGACTTATAATTTTTTTTTTCATAACTGTATGTTGGTTATTTTTTTAAGAATGAATGTTTTGCATACTTTATGTCTACATAAGTCTATTTTATTGAAAATATATCTATAAGAAAATCTCACAGTTTAATTTAAGAATAAAAAATACAACAGACAATAAACTAACTAAATCTAAGGAAAAACAATAAAGTAAAACTTCAAATAAAACAAAAAAAAGAGTTATATCAAATAAAATACCAATAAAGATTTTAATTATATATTGACGTAGGGTTGCTTTCACTTGCTCATTGCTTTCATAACTGTAACTTTGAAATTTGGTTTTAGACAAACAAATTGTATAAATAGGAAAACATATTATCTATACAAACATGGTGTGTCGGTTAAACACATGCCTGAAACAGTGAATCCGACCCTGAATTCATATATGCATATGTGGATAACATTTTGTGTGGCTGTGCTTAATAGTTTTTGTTCGCCTGATTTCAATTCATCAAAGACTTTATACAGTACGTACGGGACCACTCTATGTTACGTGGACGACTTCCCATGGTAACAATAAAAACACACAAGGATCATGAAGGGATAGGGAGCCTAATCCAGGCGGAGGAGGCACCCCTATCCCCATAAACAGGATTCCTCGCGCCAGACTCCGGCGCCAGGATCCATCGGCGCGCTGTCAACATAACATGCAGCGCAGCGCGCAAGGTTAACAGCTGATAAGCAACAAGCAACACCTGATAAGCACGTGCAACCACGCGCGGCATCTTCCATTATCACTTTTGGTACGAGGTACAGAAGATAACAAAAGGAAGATTCACAAGGATCTCTGGCAGAGTACGCGCCAATGAGAAGGCGACAGGTGGCAAGGGTGGTCCAACCACCACTGACAAGGACGGCGACATGAGTGTACCCACGCTCCCACCATGCCATCATCCACAGTGATAGCAGACATCCCCTGCTGATGTCAGAGGCATGGTCAACGACTGTAGCAAGGACAGGGGCGCCGACCGCCAATTAGAGCTCGCCACGTGTCCACCTCGAGCAACAACCATGCTGCAGAATGACGTCATCCACAGTAACCTGGTTTTCCTGCCATTTTTATGGGAAGCATGGACTTGGGCCTTGCCCAGGCCCAAGTAAAGATAACTGCTCGTGGGCTTCTCTACTGAGCCCACGAGTTTTCCTATAAATAAAGGAAGACATCTCCTTGCAAAAGGATCCGAAAATATTCATTGTAACTTAGCATTTATTCTCTTGTAATTCTCTCTACTCGATTATAAATAAGATTCCGGCTAGTTACAGTGGACGTAGGTCACTCTTTGACCGAACCACTTACATCTTGTGTCTTTAGTTACGTAACTCTCGCACACATTCACATGTCTTATTATCACCCGGGTTTAACCTAGAGGTTTGGATAAAGGATTACTCTTGACGAACGTGAGTATTAACCCCACGGTGATTAGTGATAACCACCGTGATACTTACTGTTTCTTCAGATCATAAGCATCAAATACTCAAACCATAAGGTGGTTACCTGAAAATTACACCGTCTATAAATCATAGCCATGTTTTTTTTCTTATCATCAATACCATAAGTTTTAACTTTTAAAGATCACAACATTTTCTACCACACACAAGCCATGCAGATAACTAAAGTTTTTGGTGTTCCTGGAGTAGCAACAATCTTGGTGTTTTATATAATATGGAGAATTTCGAACTGGTTATGGTTTAAACCAAAGAAGATCGAGCAGTTTCTAAGAGATCAAGGGCTCAAGGGTAGCCCGTATAAATTCTTTTTCGGAGATGTGAAAGAGATGGAGGAGATGCAAAACGAAGTCACATCTAAACCCATGAATCTGTCACACGATATCTCTTCGAGGGTCATGCCCTTTTTCTACAAATTCTGGGTCTCTAGTCATGGTATGTTTATATATATATATATATATATATATATATATATATATATATATAGGAAATTATAAACTGAAAACCCACTCGAGTTAAGAAAACTATGAAAACCCTTGTAAAAACCATCTAAAATTTTTTAATTTTTTTTGAAAAAAATACACAAGGTAACATATATGTATTAAAGCGTTTTGGGCAAAAAAAATAAAAAAAGCGCCGATAGAATATTTTAAAAAAAAATAAACAAAGTTTGTGCTGTTACATATGTAACAGCTCTGTTACATATGTAACATCAGTTGTTACATATGTAACAATGCAAATTTTGTTTATTTTTTTTAAAAATATCCAATCGGCGTTTTTTTTTATTTTTTTGGCCCAAAACGCTTTAATACATGTATGTTACCTTGTGTATTTTTTTCAAAAAAAAAATAAAAAATTTTAGATGGTTTTTACAAGGGTTTTCATAGTTTTCTTAACTCGAGTGGGTTTTCAATTTATCCTCCCCCTATATATATATATATATATATATATATATATATATATAGGGAATGGTTCTAGAGAAAACCTTAGTTATTTGGTAAACTATGAAAACTCTATCATAGCCATCCATCTCATACTATCAATGGTTGAGATTAAACCATTGTACTTCCCACTAGCTATATTAATATTTTAATTGACAAAAGAAGCTTGAGGGGTATTTTGGGGACACAAGTAATTCATCCCTCTCTCTCAAGTACTAGGGTCATGTCACCCTCTCTCATACTTTTTCTTTAAAAAAATATTATAATAATGGGTCATGTCACACCCTCTCTCCTACTTTTTCAAAGTCATCATCACCATTCTCTCTCCTACTTTTTCTTTAAGAAAATATTATTATAATAGGACATGTCACATCATCTCTCTCCTCTTTCCTACTTTTTGTTTAAGAAAATATTATTATAATGAGTCATGTCACACTCTCTCTCCTACTTTTTGTTTAAGAAATATTATTATAATGGGGCAAGTACGTGTGTTAACATGTGTTAACATATTTTACCAGCCTTATTGAAAAAAAAAACCTTGGTAGAGATATTAAACCTGTTAACATGTGTTAACCTATTTTATCAGCCTTTTCAAAACCTTAATAAACGCCTAAAAACAACCTTTGTTAACACATAGTAGAAAGATATTAAACCTGTTAACATGTGTTAACATGTTAACACATTGTTATCTCTCTCCTCTCTCCTTACTTATGAATAACATGTGATATTAAACCTATTAACTTATGAATAACATGTGTTATATATAAAACCCTGGTTGAGGCATAAGTTGACAAAGTTAGCAGTCGAGGAATAAGTTTTTGTCAGTTTTGGCAATGACTAACAACTGTTAACAAGATAACACAAAGCAGCAATTTAAGCAACCACATACAACCTAGATTCTAGAAGGGACACCATGGGCGTCACATAGTTTAACTTATACATATCAAAGGTTTTAAAAAGATCATATGCACTAAGTAACCGCTAGACGCAAAAAACATGGCGACATAGATACCCAATTTTGATATATTAAAACTGTTAACATGTGTTAACATATCTTACCAGCGTTATTGGAAAAAAAGAAAAACCTTAGTAGAGATATTAACACTGTTAACATGTGTTACACATGTTAATAAGTTGACGTATAAAAACTTTGTTAACACTTTGTTATGACATGTTAACAGTTTTAGTAAATCTGTCCTATAAAACTTTGGTAACACTTTGTTAACACTTGTTAATAAGTTGACGTCTAAAAACTTTGTTAACACTTTGTTATGACATGTTAACAGTTTTAGTAAATCTGTCCTATAAAACTTTGTTAACACTTTGTTAACACTTGTTAATAAGTTGACGTATAAAAACTTTGTAGATAGTTGGTGCTAAAAACAAGAAATCGTAATTGAGATATTAAAAGTTTTAACATGTGTTTACTAAACCTGTTAATACATGTTAACAGTTGTAGTGAATCTGCCCTATACAACTTTGTTAACACTTGTTAATAAAGCACACAAACTATTAACACATGTTATTACAAAAGTATCATTACAGTTGTAGTGAATCTGTCCTATACAAGTTTGTTAACACTTGTTAATAAGTTGACGTATAAAAACTTTGTTAACACTTGTTAATAACAAAAAGAACCTAACTGTTAACATGTAATATCAACACAAGAAATATCATTTTGTAATAATAACATAAACAAAACGTAATTGATAATACAATCTATTAACATGTTAACAGTTTTAGCAAATCTGTCCCATAAAACTATGTTAACACTTTGTTAACACTTTGTTATGACATGTTAACAGTTTTAGTAAATCTGTCCTATAAAACTTTGTTAACACTTGTTAATAAGTTGACGTATAAAAACTTTGTTAACACTTTGTTATGATATTAAACCTGTTAACTTATTAATAACATGTGTTATATATAAAACCCTGGTTTAGGTATAAGTTGACAAAGTTGGCAGTCGAGGAATAAGTTCTTGTCAGTTTGGCAATGACTAACAACTGTTAACAAGATAACACAAAGCAGCAATTTACGCAACCACATACAGCCTAGATTCTAAAAGTGACACCATGGGCGTCGCATAGTTTAACTTATACATATCAAAGGTTTTAAAAAGATCATATGCACTAAGTAACCGCTAGACGCAAAAAACAAGGCGACATAGATACCCAATTTTGATATATTAAAACTGTTAACATGTGTTAACATATCTTACCAGCCTTATTGGAAAAAAAAAAAAAAAAAACCTTAGTAGAGATATTAACACTGTTTTTCTATACATTGAGTACAAAAAAGAAAACGTTATAAAAAAGTTTTTCTACATATTTTTCTCGGCTTCCTTCGACTTCGTTTGTTAACATATGTTAACCAGTGGGGTCTTCGTTATCAACTGCAAAACAATAGATGAGATATTAACCGTGTGACCAACTCATCATTTAACATACTAAACAGGAGTAACATGTGTTAGTCGGGGCCCAAATAACTACTTAAAGTCACAAAATCTAAATTTCCAAATTCCAACTGTTAATATTAATTCAATATTTCTACCTCATCGCTTTCAACTAATAAACACATCATTCTAACATCAATTAACCTTCAATCCTCACTAAACTGAAATCGGCCCAAGTTCAAAACCTAGGGCTCCAAAACTAACAAAATCTAATTAAACAATACGAATCCTAAACTCAAACGAACTCTTGACCTTCACATAAATGATAAACATACTATATATACATATAACATGCATCAATAACCATCTTTAACATCAAACTGTAGAACAGAAACCAGATCTACAACCTCATGTCCCCAATCCAATAACAATCTAACATAAACAAAATAATAAAAAAAATCAAAAAGGTTAAAATAAGTTTTTTTTTCATTCAAGCATTTGATCAAACACTTGGTATGCAAACAAAAAAAAATCTATGATTTGAGTGAAAAAAGTTAAAAAAATCTTATGTTAATCGACCAAAAAGCTTTAGCAACGACCATAAACAGAAAAACAAAGAAAAATCTTAAAAAAGCACTACATAAACCAAAAAAAAAACTTACCTTCAATTTCAACATGCGGTTGTCTTCGCCGTCGTAATCCGCGCAATAGTCGTTACGGCTTCACTTCCATCAGATCTCTCACTTCTCCCTCTCTAAAATGGGGGCTAGGGTTTTGGAAAAAATGAAAAGGCAGAGTGGATGAAGATTTAAATACCCAGGGTTGGTCGTTCGAATAAAGAAGATTAAATTTTTGAAAACATACCAGAATAAAGTTGGTTGATTTCAATAATAAAAATCAATATGAAACTACAATCATCATAGATGACGAAATAAATGCTTTGGATCACTAGATAGGATCTATGGAGTCTTTGAATCTCTCTGTAAAAGAAATGTTTATGGTTTGGGGTAAGAATTGAGAGGAAGAAAGAGAAAAGGAGAATATATATATATATATATATATGAAGTATTATTGTGGGTTTGAATTTTTCTTGGGGAATGGGAGAGTTGGTGATGGATGTACTTGTTTCCAGAGAAAGAAAAGGTGGGTTTGAGGTTGATGTTGACATGAAGGTTAGATTACAATATTACCCTTGGTTACAATATAAAATCATTCTTTTTTGTGATGATGTGGCTTGATTGTAGCCACATGTTGGGTTTCTAAGGTTTACCATCTAAGAAGGGTTTCTTGTATATACTTATACTATATATATATATATATATATATATATATATATATATATATAGGATCAGGATCATTTGAGAACTCGTCTGAGTTGCGAGAACTTGAGAACTCATCTGGACCAATCACAATGTGACACATCCCCAACTTTATAATTTCTTGTATTATTTTAATGAGGGATAACAAAGTCATTATATATTACTATTTATGGGTATTTTAGTAAATTTAAAAAAGAAATCATTACTCCTTTTTAATATTAATAATAATAATAATTCTATTTAACTCATTCTCTCTCCCATAAACACATTGTTTAAAAAAAAATCTCAGATCCCTTCTTTTCTCTCTCTCTTTCTCTCTCTCTCTCTCACAAACATTCAGACTCACAAAAACTCAGATCCCTTTTGGTTTTGGTTTAAACATCAGAGGAATGCTTGTTTCAAGGGCTCGTCGGTTTGGAGGTGGCGGTGATGATTTTTGTCGCCCGGCACCCTCGAAAGGGGTGATTGTGGTGTCTGGTTTCAAGGGTTCGTCGGTTTGAGGGTACAGAGGAACGATGGAGACGGTGTAGATGAAGGGGCGGTGGTGACGATGGCGAAGGAGGCGGTGGCTATGACGGTGAGTTTTGTTTTTTTTTTTTAACTATTTTCAACATTTTGATGGGTTTTTGTTTATTATTTTTTTAAAGATTTTTATGGGTCTTGTTAGTTTTAGTTTTAAGGTTTTGACAAAAAATTTAAAGAATTTGATGGGGTTTGTTTGTTAGTTTTAGTGTTTTGATAGGAAAAAAAAGGATTTTTGGATGGAGTGGAACCAGAGAGATGTTTATTATTATTATTGTTATTATTGTTGCTATTAGCTTCCTGGCCACACTTGATCTTTTGACGAATGTGTCTTCCACCCTGAACATATGTTTTTTATTATTATAATATTGCTGAGCTAAGTTGTTCTTGTTCATATATTGTTTATTCAGGTCATGTTTACTAACTTCTCATCTGGTATAGTAATTTAAAGTTTATTTTTGTTTATTGACATCAATATGAAAGGTAGTATGGTATTCAGAATTGGTGCAAGGTTTGCTGGTTATGTGCTGGTTATGTGTGGTATGCATTTGAAAATTGGAATGTGTTTGGATAGATGGTCAATTATTTGTGCTGATAATTTTAACAGGATCATTGCGTAGTAGTTGTTAAATGGTCAATTATTTGTGCTGATAATTTTAACAGGATCATTGCGTAGTAGTTGTTAAATTTTAACAGGATCATTGCGTAGTAGTTGTTAAATAAATTGTATGTGCGATAAAGAATGAATGCTACTAGTGATGATAAAAGTTGATTTTAGACTGTGGATCGATAGGCGAAGTGTTCTATTTTAATTTTTTGTGTGGTAAAGTGTTTATTACTTTATTTGTCAGTTTAGTTTTGAAGTGTTTAAAAGATTTATGGTATTTGTAACTATTCTTAAAATTTGTTTTTGTAAGGAAGAATGCGGAGAGGCAAACATAGCGATGGATGTCTTCTTTGTTGATCGTCTTTTATCTATATCCCAAATTTTTGGTAGGCGATCACATAAACCTATCCTAAAAAAATATTACATTAACGCCTAGCGCCTCCTATGTATGTGATGTTAATTTTAATTTTACAATTGTTTTGTTGGTTTATTTACACTGGTGTAATACGTTTTTTAATGGAGTATTTTTTAAGAACAAATTTAGTATGATGAAATGCGTTTTTTTCAATGTTTTGTTGGTTACTTACACCGGGTGTAATACGTATTTACATTGGTGTAATACGTTTTGTTGGTTATTTACACCGGTGTAATACGTATTTACACTGGTGTAATACGTTTTGTTGGTTATTTACACCGGTGTAGTACGTTCTTTTCAATGTTTTGTTGGTTATTTACATTGGTGTAATACGTTTTGTTTGTCGATTCGGTTAATAATTTTGAGATCATTGGTTAATTTTTTTATGTTTTATGTTTTATTTTGTATAGGCATTGGATGCACCTTCATTGCAAGATGATTATTTTTATCTATGGAACGGTTGTAGTAGTAAGGTAATGTTTTTTTAACTTTCTAGGTTTGATATTTTGTTGGTTAAATATAATATTTGATGAAATTTAGGCTTTAAGGGTAATGGATGTTTTGATCTTCAAGTTTTTGATTTCGTGGTTTTATTAATTTGGTTAGGTTGGACAACGAAGAGAGGCGAATAATGATGATCAACATTTTTGGGAGCAAGTTCGCGTGTTCAAGTTTTTTTACAATGTTTTTGTGGTGTTTTACACCAACGTAAATTTTACATAAGTGTAAAACTCGAGGGAGAGATCATAGAATAGTAGATGTAAAAAAATTATGAATTTTGAATTTTTACACCAATGTAAAGAATTTTCATGCATGGGGTTTACTGAATATGTGTTATTTTTTCTTTTAAAAAAATAAATGAACTAAAAAAATAAATTAAATATAAAAAAAATATGATTATTTTAATAATAGAATAAAAAACCAATATGATATTATATTAATTCTTTCTCTCACATGGCATTTTTACCTAATTACCCTTTTATTGACATTTTCTTAATAAAAAATACTTAATAAACATGTCAAGACAAAAACATCCTATCAGTTGATCTTAACCATTGGATCATCAAGATCAAGGGCTCAAAAGAGTTCCTATGGTTCTCACAACTCACATGAGTTCTCAAACTATCACATCCCTATATATATATATATATTTATATAGGATTGGGATCATTTGAGAACTCACTCCAGTTGTGAGAACTTGAGAACTCATATGAGCCAATCACATAGTGACACCTCATCAGATTTGTATTTTTTGTATTTTTTTAATCAGGGGCAAGAGAGACTTTCTACACAAGTACCTAGGGGTATTTTAGTAACACTAACACCCCACCCACCCACCCACCCTTTTAAATAATAATAATAATAATAATAATAATAATAATAATATTAATAATATTAATAACAGAATCCTCTCTCTCTCCCCTCATTTGATTTCTGCTCTCTCTCTCTCTTCTTCTTCTCTCTCTCTCGTTCTTTCTCTCTCTCTTCTTCTGCTCTCTCTCTCTCTCTAAAAATAATCATAATAATAATAATAATAATAATAATAAGGAGGAGGAGGAAGACGACGACTGGTGAGGGTTAGAGGGTTAGGTGGTGGTCGTTGGGAGGAGCTGTGGTGGTCGACGGTGGTGGGGGCTGTGGTGGGTTTTTGGTTGTTGAAGGTGGTCGATGGTGGTGGGGGCTGTGGTTGGAACGGGGATGACGAAGATCTGCTTTGGCGTGGCAGGTGGTGGGTCTGGGGGTTGCAGGTGGTGGTCGATGAACGAAGGAACAAGAAGGAAGACGATGATGATGGTGGGGGCTGTGGTGGTTGATGATGGTGGTGGTTGATGATGGTGGTGGGGGCTGTGGTGGGTTTTGTAGGCGGTGGAAGAAGATGAACAGGAACCGGTTTTTGAAGATGACGATGGTGACGTGGGGGTGGTTTGCAGGTGTTCGACGACGGTGGTGGTTTTTTAACGAAGAAAACAGAGGGCTACGGTGGGGGCTGTGGAAGACGGAGGGGGTTCGGTGGTGGTTCGGTGCCCTGTGAACAGATCTTGGTGGTTCGTGGTGGTTCGTTGGTCTGTGAACAGATCTGGCCGTAGTGGTGGTGGTGGTTGGAACAGGGTGGTGGTGGCTGTGGTTGGAACAGGGAAGACGAAGGTATGATGTTGTTGTTGTTATTATTATTATTTGTTATTATTATTATTATTATTCATGGGTTTTTTTTTGTTTGAAAGAAGATGTTAGATCTGCCGTAGTGGTGGTGGTGGTTGGAACAGGGTGGTGGTGGCTGTGGTTGGAACAGGGAAGACGAAGGTATGATGTTGTTGTTGTTATTATTATTATTTGTTATTATTATTATTATTATTATTCATGGGTTTTTTTTTTGTTTGAAAGAAGATGTTGATGGGGAAGAACATGATGATGTGAAGATGATGGGTTTTTTTTTATAAGTTAAATAAACAATGGTATAAAACTTTTGAGTTATGTGTAGCATGGGGTGTGTGTAGTATGAATGTATAAAATTTTTAGTTATGTGTAGTATGGAGTGTGTAGAATGTATGTATAGATTTTTGGTTGTTTTTACATGATGTAATACATTTTTTTATTGATCTTGTGGGGCATTTACAGTGGTGTGATACAATTGTGTAGATGTTTGTTGGGTTTTACACTGGTGTAAAATAAGTACACTGGTGTAGTAGTTGTGTGTATGGCAGATTTACACTGGTGTAAATAATTACACCAGTGTAAATAATGGTAATTTACACTGGTGTAAATAATTACACCAGTGTAAATCATCCTCATTATAGGTTTGTTTAGTTTTTTACACCAGCGTAATTTTGTAAAAGTTTGTGTATGGTAGGTTTACACTGGTGTAAATAATTACGTATCACACAAAAAAAATATGAAAGTTTAAAAAATATATAAATTAATTAAAAAATAAAATTTAAAAAAAATGATTTTCTGAATAACTGAATAAAAAGTTAAATAAAAAAAAGTTAAAAAAATAAATATTTTAAAAAAAATTGTGTATGGCAGAATATTCAGTTTCCTTTTTTTTAAGTAAATTAATTATTTAATTTAATAATGAAATAAAAGTTTAAATAATATTTATATTAATTATTTCTCTCACATGGTGTTTTTACCTTAATACCCTTTTAGTACTTTAATGGAATAAAAAAATACTTATTAACCAAGTCAAGACAAAAACTTCCATCTTTTAATCTCACCATTAGATCATCAAGATCAAGGGTCCAAAGAGTTCCTATGGTTCTCACAACTCAAGTGAGTTCTCAAACTATCCCTTCCCTATATATATATATATATATATATATATATATATATATATATATATATATATAATATATATATATATTATATATATATATATTAGAGGAAGTATAGGGAGGAAACCCTCCAAAATGGAAAAACCCCAAGAAACCCTTTACTTGGCCCATGTTGTTGTGCCACATCATCCAAGTCAATATTACACCATATTATATTATAAGGGTACTTTGGACATTTACACTATCCCCTTTCTCTCTCTCCCTATATATATTATTTTTCCCACCTCTCTTTCTTCATTTCTTATATTTCAAATTAAAATGCAGTCTATTATCTCTCTACCATCCTCTCTCTGTCTCTCTCTAGAACAACCACCACCACCACCACAACCACAACCGCCACCACAACAGAGCATCAAACAAACCTACCACCGCCACCACAACAGAGCATCAAACAAACCCTACAACAGAGCATCGAACAACCTTGATCAATCTCTGTTTTGCCTCTTTTTTTTAGGCAGTAAAAAGTTGTATGTTACGCATCAAAACTTGTACAGCTTTGACTCATTCATCAGGTATGAACTTAGAAGCCCATGTAAAGAGAAGATCTGAAAATAGCCTTCTTCCATCCTTCCAGAACAACACCTCCTAAATTAATAATATTATTATTATTAGCCATCGTATGTCTGTTGTTTGTTTGTAGAATGCTTTCTTTAACTTTTGACAATTATTCTTCCTTCATACCTTATATTCTTCACAAGTTTTCTTTCAAGATTCATAAATTTTCAATCTTTTTTGTGTTCTGTGAAATGCCTTTTTGTTATTTTCAATCTTTTTATAAACCCTTTTCTTGTTTTACAATTTTTTTCTGTTCGACATAATTATTTTTCACGACATAGGTATTTTCCTCTTTTTTGAAATCTTGGTTTCTTGAAATCTTTATTAACAGTGTGTTTTACCTTTTTGATGTTCTTGGTTTCTTGAAATCTTGAATTTGAAAATGTGTTTTACTTTTTTAGCAAAATGGAGATTCTAATAAAATAAAAAGCCCGGTGTAGCCCACCAGTAAAAAAAAGGCCACCACTTTAGAGATAATATTATTTGATCAAATAGGTTTAATTTTTGTATAGTTGTTATGTTTTGATTTTTGTATAGTTGTTATGATTTGAGTTTAGTGAAATAGGTTTTGGGTTTTGCTAGAATAATAATAATAATAATAATAACAGTTTTTGGGGATAGTTTTTTGTTGCATACCAAGTGTTTGATCAAATGCTCGAACGAAAAAAAAAATTATGTTAACTTTTTTTATTTTTTTTATTTTAATTATGTTAGATTGTTATTGGATGGGGACATGAGGTTGATAGATCACATGTGTATTCTATTTAATATTGTTTTGGCATGTGAAAGTGTTATGAACCCGTCTAGGGTGCATGTCTTTTTTTTTGCGGTCTGAGTCTTGTATGCTCACACATGTTAGTGATGCTAACACATGCAAGTATATGCCAACTAACAGGTGTTAGGGTCCATATGACATACATTAGTTTCTGTAAAATATATGTTTTAGAATATGCTAACACATGCTACTGATGTATTGAGGGATTTCAAACCATATTAATCGTATTTGAGTAGTTGTATTAACATAGTTGTAAAAATTGCTTTTTGTGTTGTTTATAC
>JAUTDX010001330.1:0-66727 GCA_030844895.1 Ambrosia x helenae | reverse complement strand
ATTGATATGTCATAATAGATTTTTCAACCCGAGACATTCCCGGGTATAATCTAGTGTTTAGATATCATAAAATACCCTTCCTATTACATTATATATTGATATATTGTGTACATGCATTGGTACGTATGCATGATTATGTCGTATTCTCAATAATGACTATAAGCCTAATATAGCATTTATGTCATCATTTTGAATTCCTTTATATGAAAAAATAAAATGTTAATCGACGATATTTATATGAGTAAAATCTCTTTATTCCAACAGAGCCGTTCTGAAAATTTAGTGCCTTGGTCGAGCCGAAAAAAAAAGGCCCTTAGGCCCAAAATATATATAATTTAATTTTTTTAACGATGATTAACGCTATAGCTACACGGCGGGACTTCGGTCCTTATCGGTTCGTTTGTTAACACGTCAGTATGGCATCGACACTTGATAATGATGTAGCAACTAAAAGAGAAAAAAAAATAAGTTGTGCAATGACCAAAAACAAATTATATATGAGAGTTAAGACACACTACATCTAGTAAGGTTCAACTTGCGCTCCACTATAATAAGAACGTATGTTAAAAATACTCTGTTATGTTGAAATGTCATGCATATCTAATTGATTTATTCGTCCGTCAAATTTGAATAAAAAAACTATATGAATAAGTTAAACGAATAAAATCTACTTGATTTCAAAAGAATTCTAATTATAAACCGTTTGTTTGTTAATTTGATTCATAAGTCTTGTGTGAAGATTATCTAATAAATTTTGTAGAAGAATTGAAAGTGCATACACTTGCTAAACTATAGCATTTTAGTTTGGATTTTAATTTTAAACCAAAGCCAAATGTTGGATGTTTTTAAATAGATCTTGATTAATAATAAAACAAAATAGTAATAGGAGAAAACCACATAAATCTATATATATATATAAAAGAAAGCATATATGGCCATTGAGAGTGCCAGTGGCTTAATAATTGAGTGTTTTTGGTGTTTTTGAGTATTTTTTAAATTTATTCTCTATCTCTTAATTCTCAATTACTAAAATTTAAATTGAGTTATTTTAGGAACAAAGAATTTAAAAACAAATTTAAATTTTTCTCTCTTATCTCCTCCCATAATTTTTAAACATAAATATCTTTTATATTCGAGATTTTTTAAATAAAAAAATTACACCATATTAACGAGCGTTTTATTATCTTTCCAACGAGTACCATAGTGCTATATAAAAACGAAAAAAAAAACGACTATTTTTTGTGGGGTTATATTCATACAGAAAAAAAACACAAAGTGTTCAGTTATTCATTAATCAAATTGTAACATATTTTAATTTACGTGAAGATTATTATATGTTGAAGGTTATCCTTTTAATACTTTATTATGTTTAATATGGTTTATGCTTTTTATTTTTTTAACTTTTTAAATAAATGTTTTTTAACTAAGATTAATTATGTTTAAGTTATTTACTCTTTTGTGTGATTTGAGTTTTCTTTTTTTTTATCATTTTTATTAATCATATTAAATTTTTCAACCCCGGGACCTTCCTGGGTAATCGGCTAGTATTAATACTATAATTTTATTTCAATAAAAAGGGGCATATTACATAAGAATAGCAGGGTACGAAGAAGAAGGTAAGGAAAAAAAAGACAAAACTTGTGAACCAACTCATCTGCATCGGTAATGAAAAAAAAGACTAATAGTAATCTTGTTGTATGACAAATAAAAAACCCTAGGTGCTCGAAGATGTCGGAGCGGCGGCAACAAGAAGACGAAGAGTGGTAGGATCCTCATCATCGGAAAGGTAGACGTCAGAAGCAGAATGAAGCGTCCAGTTCAAAGGTAATAACGAAGTTTTTCGTTTTGAATCTCCACTAAGTGTCGTCTGCAGATTTGAAAGATATTTTTCGTATTTTTGGTTCGTATGAGACTTCTTACATTGCTAGAAAGTTTGATAGACTGGGTAAACGGTTTGGGTTTGTCTCATTTAGTGGAGTCAAAGATGCATCGGTAATGTTGGGAGAGATGAAAGATTTATGGATGGGTTCTTATAAACTTTTTGTGTCTCTTGCACGTTTTGTTGATGGTAAAAGAATGGATGATAGGGTGGGATGAGAATCGTAGGAAGGGTTAAAGAGACGGTACAGGAACAGCATGCAAGTTTTAACGTGGGGGGGGATCGTTCCCATGCAAACCTAATGTAGGGGATGCAAACCAAAGCTCATCGGCTAGGGGTTGAAAGGGTAGGGGTTCTAGTACAGGAAACATCGCTCGTTTCTTGACTCATTGTTAAAAGGAACAAGGTGGATGTGTTAACGGTTGATGATAACGTGGAAAGGTTTGCTCATTGGCAGAGGACGTGCAGTGATTGGTAAGACCGTTGATTTCTTATTCTTAACAACCTCCGGTCGTGTCTTAGTGATAGAGGTTGGAAGGAGGTGGAAATTAAGTATGTGGGTGGGCTTACAGTGATGTTGGTGTTCAAGTCCGAAGGACTTTGTGAGAAGTTTGGTTGGATTAAAGAGGTATGGGTAAACATTATTTTCTTCTTTTTAGGATCTGGGATGGGAAGCATGGTGCACCAGAAGAAAGGTTGTGTGTTACAAGTGTTTGGGTTCCGGTTCAACTTGCTTTAGATGTCGTTTTTGATTATGGTGGGGAGTAGGTATGGAGAAGTTGTTAAACGGTAAGAGTATCTGATGAGGAGAATAATTTTTCAGTCAAGGAATAGGTGTGTTAAGTAAATCCCCAGGCACGAATTTCGGATCGCTGGATGTTAAGTGGAGGGATAAATTGTTTCGGGTATGGGTTTGAGGAGGATATAAGTGAGTGGGTCCCTGATTGTGTGGAAAGAGGGAGATGACTCGGGTGAAGACACGAATATAGACGATGTTGTTAACTCGTCACCGCTGGACAATATTGAGGTTACTCAGGAGGGGGATGTTGAGGTGGGTGAGATAGTGGTGGAGAGAGCAGAAGTGAATGGTACGGAGGGTAACATTGGGGAGCGATTTGTTGAGGGTGAAAAACAGGAAAGTGTGAGGAAGAAGTTTAAACGACGTTCGGCACGTAAAGGTAGAGGGGATGCGTCCAACTCTCAAGAAAGGCCAAGAAGAGACATAGGGAGGATAATGATATGTTTGATTTGGATAGGTTGATTGGTATAGTGGGAAATGGTCAAGGTAATGAGGATGCGGTTGAGGAGGAAGATTTCTGTACGCCGGATCTTAACAAGACTAATGACGAGGTTGTTGGTAATGATGGGGACGACGGTATAATTGGTACAGGTGAAGACAATATGGAGGTACAAAGGAGGATCTCTTTGGAAGAAGAAACGGCTAATACAGTGCAAGCGGGTGAGGTGCTTGGGGCATCGAATATAGGGGAATTTGTTAAAGATCTTACGGTTTTGATTAGCGAAGAAGGTTTTCAATCTGTGGTCAATGAATCTTTTGTCGTTGAATATTCGCGGGTTAAGGAATTCTAGTAAAGCGGAGTGAGTGGGTTAGGAATTTACGTGCTCAACATGGGGTGAACTTTATTATGTTGCAGGAAACCCAACTGGTGTCTTTAGAAGGGGTGTGGATGTTGGGACGTTTTGGGGTAGAGGTGATTTCCTGTTTGAATGGGTGCCTTCGGTGGGTAGATCGGGTGGTTTATTGTCGATATGGGATCCTTCTTTGTTTTAAGATGTCTACAACTCTTAAGTTGCAGAATGTCTTGAGTATAGGAGGCTCCTATGTTGGCAGTGGCGACTTTTTCCATTTAGTGAATGTGTATGCTTCTCATAATTCAGTGTTGAAAAAAGCGACTGTGGGAGGAGATTGGTGGGCTAATCGGTAATGGTGACGGTTTTTTTTTGGGTGGTTGCGGGAGATTTTAATACAGTTAGAGTACAAGAGGAACGAAAGAACTGTTGTTTAATGTTGCGGAATGCTTATGACTTCAATTCTTTTCTGGATGAGTACAACTTGCACGAGTATTCTTTGAAAGGGCACCGGTTCACATTTGTGGCGGGAGATAAATTGAGTCGAATTGATAGGGTGTTTGTCAATTGGAATCTTTTTTCTGCCGCGATACGGTTGTTTGATTATATTGCTTTGGATAGGAAGTGGTCGGATCACAATCCTCTTATTTTGAAAACAAATAATCGGAATTTCGGTCCGAAACCATTCCGGTTTTTTAACTCCTGGCTTGAGGGGTAGATTTTATGGAGGTTGTAAAGAAGTCCTTGGGTGAGGTGTACGTTCGATGAGGTTGATGACAAGCGGCTGATGTTAAATTCAGAAAATTAAGGTTGGACATCTCGGCTTGGGCTAAAAGGGACTCACGATAAGGAGGAGGTTGGAAAATGTCGATAATTGGAACATGAGCTTTCTGTTTTGGACAAGTTATTAGAAGAAAGACATCTAGAAGTGGAGGAAGAAATATGGTCCTAGAGGAGATTAAAAGAAGGATAAAGGAGCTGGAAATTTATCGGAACAATGATTTGAAGCAAAAAGCGAGAAATAATTGGGCGGCATCCGGCGATGATAAACAAGATTTTTTCACGGGTGTATAAACCAAACGGAAGGCTTCGAATTACATTCCTGGTTTGCTCATTCAAGGTAAGTGGGAGACGAAGCGGAGATTATGAAGCTGAGAGGTTCTGGGTTTTTTTAGGCGTAAGTTTAAAGAAACGGTTGTAGTAGGCGCGGTTGGAGTGTTTTGAGATAAAGAAGCTGGAGGCGTTTGATGCTGACTTTCTTATTCAGATTTTTCGGCTCAAGAGGTAAAGGATGCTGTTTTTTTTTGATTGTGGCGCAGATAAGGCTCCGGGGCCGGATGGGTTCAATTTACGATTTATTAGAATGTTTTTGGGATGATTTTAGGAGGATTTGATGGATGGTGATGAAACATTTTCGAGGTAGGTGGGTTCGTTTAGTCCGGGGGTGGGTTCTTCGTTTATAACCATGATTCCTAAGATGTGGTGACCGGGTAGAGCTTTCGGATTTCAGACCGATTAATTTGATTTGGGGGTATTAGTAAGGTTGTTACGATGTTTTGGTAAATAGAATGAAGAAGGTGATGGGTAAGTGGTTTCGGATACGCAGTCGGCTTTCCTTTTGGAAGGTATATTCTTGATGGGCGCTTATGGTGAACGAGGTGATCTCTTGGGCTAAGAAACGGGAGAAGAAGATATTTTTATTTAAAATAGACTTCGATAAAGCGTATGCTAATGTTAATTGGGGGTTTCTTTTGTCAGTAATGGAACAAATGCTGTTTCCCGGGAAGTGGCGACAGTGGATTAATGGGATTTTAGTCTCGGCTAGATCATCTATTCTTGTGAACGGGTCTCCAACTTTCGAGTTTAGTTGTGAGAAAGGTATTCGGCAAGGAGACCCTATATCGCCGATGTTTTTATTATAGTGATGGAGGCGTTTTCGTGTTTAATGAATAAAGCCAGTGCAGTTAGGCATGTTTGATGGTGTGGTGTTACCGAATGGCGGCCCGGTATTATCTCATCTTCTGTTCGCGGATGATGCCATGCTTATGGGCGAGTGGTCGGATTTTAATTTTGATAATATGAGAAGGATTTTGAGAATTTTTCACTTATGTTCGGGGCTTAAAATCAATCTCCATAAATCCGTTTTGTATGGCATAGGGGTGGATAATGAGGAGGTGACGATTAAAGCGCACGACTTGAGATGCAAACGGGTCCTTTGCCGTTTTCTTATCTTGGCATAAAGGTTGGCGCTAACATGAATCGAGTCGCTAATTGGGAGCCGGTTATCAACACGTGTAGAAAAAGATTATCCAAGTGGAAAGCGAACGCATTGTCAATTGGTGGTCGGCTCACTTTGATAAAATCGGTACTCTCTAGTCTCCCTTATATTATTTTTCATTATTCAAAGTGCCGAAGAAAATAGTCAAGGATTTGGAAGGGCTTATGAGAAGGTTCTTATGGGGTGGTTCGAAGGATGTTCGGAAACTTTCGTGGGTGGCTTGGGAGAATGTTACGAGGCCGATTCATGAAGGTGGCCTTGGGATTGCAAAGTTGGAGACGTCTAATACGGCTCTACTTGTGAAGTGGGTTTGGAGGTTCTTAAACGAGCATAACCAATTGTGGCGCAAGGTTATTCTTCTATACATGGGTTGAATAAAGGTTGGGGTTGGGCTCCTGTGAATAATAGCTTGACTAGTGTATGGAAGACAATTGTATTAAAGTGTAATCGGCTAAAGGTGGAAGGAAGAGATCTTGGCTATGTCTTTCGGGGGAACTTAGGGGATGGGAGAACTCTACGTTTTTTGTTGGATACTTGGCTAGGTGACGAAGCTTTTAAAGTGAAGTTTCCTACCTTGTATGCTTTGGAGAGTAATAAAAAGGCTCTTGTGGTCGATCGATATGTGGTTGTTGGCGCTACTCGTAGTATCAAGTGGAGATGGAGAAGAGTTTGGTTAGTCCTCAAGAGCTGGGGGAAAGGGACGAGTTGGAAGACCTCTTGAACCGGGTAGATATGAATGGTGATGAGGATACGTGGGTGTGGAACTGTGGGAACGAGAAGGACTTTACGGTGGCAGCAGTGAAGAAGTGGATTAATCGGCCAACTAATGACAGGTTCGCTTTTGTTTGGAGTAAGTGGGTTCCATTGAAATGCAATATTTTCATTGTGGCGGCTTGTGTTGGATCGTCTTCGACTAAAGTGGCGTTACTTAGAAGACATATCATGGTTACTAACGAGGCTTGTAGCTGGTGCGGCTTGGATGAAGAGACGGTTTGAGCATCTTTTTACAGGTTGTGGTATTTCGGATGGGGTTTGGAGGGTTATTTCTAATTGGTGTCGAATCCCGGCAATCTTCGCTTTCCACATTAATGATTTGGTGCAACTTCACGAGACGAGTGGTACGAATGGGAATAAAAAGGAAGTTTTCAAAGGGGTGGTTATTATTGCTTGTTGGATGTTATGGAAGGCTAGGAATGGCAAGATCTTTGATAATAAGGAGCCTAAAGTGGTAGATATTTTAGCGGACATTAAGATTTTTCTTTTCTTTGGTATAAGCATAGGTTTAAAAAAGAGGTGTGTGGATTGGGATAGATGGTCTAGATTCGAATTGATGTAATTGTTTGTTTGGTTTTCGGCTTGCTTTCCCTCCTTGGGGATAGTTTGTCGGGGTTTTGGTGCTAATGAAAGTTTATTTACAAAAAAAAAAAAAATTTATTTTGTAAATTTCCGCGAAACTAATGCTATAACTTATCAAATAGATTAAATTTTTGGCCCCTCATGATTAAGGGCCTCGGGCGGGGGTGCGGTCGCCCACCCTAGGCCGGCCCTGATTCCATAAATAAAAATATTAAAAAAACATGCTAAACTATGATTACAGATGAATACGTTCATACAAGACCATTTTTTTTTAAATAAAAGGTCAAGTTATATAATATACTTGTAGGTAGTTTTTGACAAATACAAGTAATTTATACAGAACAAATTTTAAAAATAAAAGGTCTTAGAATTATATCATATTGTTGTACATAATTCTTGCTAATTTTAAAAAGAAATGAAGAGATGTTACATAACAAACTTATACATCACATTTTCGGATATTTATACCATTATGTCACTTCACTACTTAAAAAAAGAAATTGTCCCAATTAATCAATTTGCTAACCATAGGCACCTCATATATAAATAATACACACTCATCATAGATATCCTCAGTTAAAATCCAAAGTAGCACTTAAAAGGTTTCATCACCAATTCAAAAACCTTATCTTGCACCGTAGTGCGTACTATACCACTACCCTTGTGACAAAAAAAATGATGCCTTCTTTGTTCCTGGCCCTGTTTCTACCGTGCGCTGGCATGAGTGTGGTGTTCCTCATCTACATGTGTTTGCTATGCTACGCCGCCCGTCACCTTCCTGAAATAATTCCGGTTAAACCCGCCACCAGAAATGGGCTTTCGGCTGCCGAACTCGACAAACTTCCAAAAACAACCGGACACGAACTCGGGTTGGCAACCGAGTGCTCGATTTGTTTGGACGATATCGAGTCGGATCAACCAGCTAGGGTTGTTCCGGGGTGTAACCATGGGTTTCATCTACAATGCGCGGACTCGTGGTTCGCCAGAAATCCAGTTTGTCCCGTTTGTCGGAACAAACTGGACCGGATTTGTTTAAGTCTGAGACTGAAACAAATCCGTGTTGAACATTTTAAAGAGTTTGTTCTCTAAGTCTTTATATATTTTTTGTTTTTAGATTTTGATAGAGGTCTTGAATGTATATATGATCTAAATGACTAAATATGAATGTCAGCAAAGCTTTAATATCCATCAGCAAATTCATTCTCCTCTACTTTAATTATCCTCTAAAATTTAATAAAATATTAAAAAAAAAATTAGACGAATTTGTGCTAATTTCTTTGAAGTTTTTATTTAGTTAGTTGTATTTTGATCATGGAATGTGAAGTGTGTGATTTTAAGGATCGTGAAACGTATGATCATCTACCGTTTGAATTCATCGTCCTCATTTCTCTCACTAAAATGTTTTTATATTCATTTATTTTTTACATTGTTTTGTTGATTTTCTGAAATGTATTTTCTTAAATTCATGGAAACGAAAACGATAATGATTTTATATTTTACAATTTTTTGTTAGCTTCGTTTATGATGATGGTCGATGGTAAGCGTGAAGCTTTTATAATTTTTGCGGTTTTAAAATCATCTGTTTTCCTTCACTTTGTTTTCACTATCAAAATATTATTATTATATTTTTTCTTGTTTTAGGTTCAATTTGTTCAGGTTTTTTCAATAATTATTTAATAAATGTTCTTTTAGTTTGTATTTATTTATATATATAATAAATGAAAAGGGTTTGACACATGACACGTTGTGAGGCCTTCACACCCCAAAATGTTAATTAATATTTTTATCTTTATCTTTTCTTTATCTCCCTCCAAAATTTTTTAACGTTAATAACTTTTATATACGATATTTAAATAAAAAATTAAAACCACAATAACGAGTGTTTTATTATCTTTCCAACGAATAGCATAGTGTTATACAAAAAACTAAAAAATGACTTTTTAGTGGTTTTTTGTTAACGTAGAAAAGAAAAAATCACAATGTGTTTTGGTAATTTATTAATCATGTTTAGGCAAGTCACTAATCATGTTAAGATAGTATATATGCTTTTGAACTTACCATTACATATAAGAACTTGCTAACTACATGTATATTCGCAGATGTAGTCAGTTTGGTAAAAATCATTTTTTTTTATATATTTTGGTTAGTGTTCTAGTAACATTGATTACAAGGGTTGATAAACCGGTTAGATGTAGTGTGACACCCGCCAGATTTTCAGGTCAAGATCCGAACACACTCTCATCATTTTGTCCATTTCCAATTATGCGTTTATACAATTTATCTCAATGCATGTGTCACTCCAAGTCTAGCAAAGCCTAGGATAGTTCAAGAATTCATTACAATAACATGTTTACGCATGTAAAACCCGATGTATCAGACACACAGAAATGTGGACTCATACAATGGAACTCTAGAGCATTGTAACACAAATTAAAACAAAGAAATTAACACATGACATTATGTGGATTTAACACCATGTTGATTACAACTAACAATCTATGCATATGGTGTCAACAATTCAGCTCAACATCGTGAATACATTATCACCAATCAACGAAATTTTAAGGATTCATTCACATAACCACACAAAAATTCGGCCATGTCTAGGCATAATCACATGAGGAACTTAATCACGATTAACATGATGAATCTACACATATATATGTATACATACGACCCCAATACACACACCCATAATGATGTCTTGATTGATAACTCACCCCTATACATACATATATATATATATATATATATACTAGTGGGAATGCCCGCGCGTTGCAGCGGGTGTCCGGACTGTATCAGATTCAATTACATCTATTACAAAACACAACCCATTCCAGGTTTCTAACATTTCATTCCATTCCATTCAACAACGATTGTTTTTTCATATACATATATTTCTAGAACTGCACTATACATGTATTTCGAATCTTTACGCATCAAAGACTACCAAACCATGAGATGCTTCTACTGAGACATTTGTGGGAGACTTTGGTGGGCCTTGTTAAAGACAATTAAACCATAGGGTGCAAATACACACAACATTGCATATGTTAACAGCTTGACTTAAGAAAAGAATGGAACTCTTGTTTCTTGTTAAGACACATTATAACAATATATGTGTGCTTACGTAATCATGGTGTTGAATGTCTAAATTAATATAGCAACACCATTTATAAGGCTATATGGTGTGCCCCCCTTTTCCCCCAACTCCCCCAAGTGCCACATCAGCGCCACATCATTCTCCCCCTTTCCTCCCCTAAAGTTTGGAAATGGTATTCCCCCAAACCCCTTCATTTTTATTATATAAAGTTTGATTTAAAAAAAATAATAATAAACCAATCAAAGAGCTCGGTGCACACGGGGAGAATTCCCTGAAATCCAATACACACACCCATAATGATGTCTTGATTGATAACTCACCCCTATACATATATATATATAGGGGAAGGTTCAATTGAGAACTCATAGTTAGGGAGAGAACTCGAGAACTCCTACTTAAATTAAGAAAAAAATCATAACTCAAAATTTAAGTCAAAAACCAAAAATCTGGTTCAGAGCTTCTCTTTCCCACGTCATCCCCGTTCAGAAAAAAAAAACAGGCGACTTCTAATACACGTGTGTAGTAAATTTCCTGTTAGCTTTAGGGTTTAGTTTTTGGGTTTAGTTTAGCTTTTAGGGTTAGTTTTTTTTAAGTTTAGCTTGTAAGGTTTAGGTTTTTGGGGGTGGGGTGGGGTGGGTAGGGTGGGTTTAGGTTTTTAGGTAGGGGGTTAGGTTTTTTGGTGGGGGTTAGGTTTTTGGTTGTGGCGGGTAGGGCTTAGGTTTTTGGTAGGCGGTGGGTGGGGTGGGTTTAGGTTTTTGGGTGGGGGGTGGATGGGTGGTTTAAGTTTTTGGGTAAGCGATTTAGGTTTTTTGGTGAGGGTGGGGGTGGAATTAGGTTTTTGGGTGGGGTAAGTTGGGGGTGGGGGGTTTAGGCTTTTGGGTTATACTACACATGTGCAGTAGCGTTTTTTAGGTGTGTTTTTTTTTTTATTTTTTTAATTTTTTTTATTTTTTTTTCTGAACGAGTATGACATGGGAAAGAGAAGCTCCGAACTAGTTTTCTATTTTTTTACTTAAATTTTGAGTTATGATTTCTTTTTTTGTATTTAGTTAGGAGTTCTCGAGTTCTCTCCCTAAAATGACTTCTCTATTGAACCATCCCCTATATATATATATATATATATATATATATATAGGGAATGGTTCTAGAGAAAACCCTTCTTATTTGGTAAACTCTGGAAACTCTGACTTCCCAATATTTTTTTTTCTTTGAAAAAATAGGGCAAGTAATATACATGATTTTAAGCATTTTTTGGCCAAAAAAATTAAAAAAGCGCCGAGTAGTTTTTTTTTTTAAAAAAAAAATAAAATTTTGACTAACACATGTTAAGCGCTAATAACAGGTGTTAACCATGTGTTAACTATATGTAAACATTAAACGTTTTTTATTTTTTTAAAAAAAACCGTTTGGCGCTTTTTCGATTTTTTTGGCTCAAAATGCTTAAAAAAATGTATATTACATACCCTACTTTTTTCAAAAAAAAAAAATGTTGGGAAGTCAGAGTTTCCAGAGTTTACCAAATAAAGAGGGTTTCCTCCATATACTTTACATATATATATATATATATATATATATATATTATATATATATATGCATAGCCGAATGCGCACACACATATGCATATGCATATTCTATACGTCACACAAAGGCCAAGAATTACCACAAATGGAACAGTAGCCACCCTAAACACTTATCTTACACATTTTGACTTGCCACAAGTGCACCATTGTTCTTTTCCCGTAAAAGTTAGCACACATTCCCAAGAAAAGACATGTTCCACATGATTTTGGATCTTTCTAAAACCTACACAACATACAATGCATATGTATATATGTATATAATCGACCACACACAAATACCACACATATATATACACACACGACCACATACACACACACAAACTCTCATTTGCCAAAACAAGACCAACCTAGCTATATATATATATATACATATATATAATCGGCCACACATCCAAGCTTGTAACCTATTATTTGGACATTACACAACATCTATAAACACACACATACACCATGAGATACACACACATACACATGCTAGCCTATATGTCAATCCAAAATCGCACACATCCAAGACTTCATCAAAATAGGACCTTAACCACCTCCTCTACCTTCAACTTCACAAGAGTTGACTTCCAAAAGTGTAAAACAAAGTCCCTAGAATCGTCCCACAAGTTCCAAGGCCATGCATGCTTCTTTGGTGGTCAACTAGTTATACTAAAGTGGTAACAACCTTTTTGCACAACATGGATTCATAATATTGACTAACCATAGCAATCAACCAACCACACCTCACCAATCGGGCCTATAGGAACCGATGGACCCTTGTTTCTTCCACACCATAATCAGTTGAACCTCTCCAAGCTCACAACACACCCCAACCCACCCTTTTTCCCCACTCGGCCGAACACCAAGATAGCCCTCGAGCTTGTTCTTCCATCGTGTATCATCACCATCGATCCCTACATGGTTTCCATCATCAAAGTGCAAGGAGTTAGAGGCTACACTGTGGAACAATCGGCTTAGGAACTCGACATACACTCGACATACATTGTGGAAAACATGTGTTAGGAATCAAAGAGTGCATGTTAACATGGGCGAAACACTTGTAAAATAATGTTTTTTAGTACAAATAAGTAACATACATGTCATGTGATGACAAATAGAAAACCAGAGACATCGGTTTTGCCACCAATGGTTAATCACAGATACAAATAATGATAAAAATGAGCTTTTCCAACACATACAGCGTGTAATACGTATGGACAGCTGTACATAAACGCACAGTCCATAAAAGTACAAGTCGAGTGAGCAATTGCATGGTAAATAGTACAATACATAGACTTAAGTTGTCCTTATGTGAATATAGGGCACTTTTGTTCAGACATTTCACGTCAGATTCAGTTAGTAGTTAGCACTCAGACGTCAGGTAAGTTCCCACGGCCCCATTTTACTTTTTTCATAACTTGGGGGAAAACATGCGTACTAGTTCAATTACATTTTTTTGACTATTATGTGATCATGAGACATAAAGGTTCAAAGTACTCATAAGCCCTCGTGTCATTCATTTTACTGTAACAATTAACTATGGACTTAGCCATGAAACACCGGAATAGATCTATTGGGTTGACACCCCACTCTTGGTTAGTCCCTCTAACTGGATGACATATATCAAAAGAGTGCTTGTAGTTCATTTTACATTCATTGTCTTTAGTGTACAATGGGCGAGGCACAACATTCGTCAAGTTTGGTTATGGGCTCATGATAATCACATAATGATTATTGTCTTAGCTAGGCAATGATCCAATCACCCATGGTTTACATATAACTCAAAACTCGTAACCTCACCAACTTAAGTGTTGACATATTTTAATTGCATGTTTTTCAAGCAATTAGTTGAGAACTTGGAGTCGCACACGAGCATCTTGGGGATTTTGTGAACCTTGTTTTGGAAATGATTTTAGACATGTCATTTTAACTATGGTTTTTAAGACAATATTTTGTTTACTTATGTTAAACACTACCATCTTTTGATATATCTCCTATTTATGAATTTCATGCTTGCGTGACTTGTGTGCTTGAAAACCTTTTGAAGTTACATCTCGCGTTTCCACCTTGGCGGGGTGTGACATGTAGCCTATGATTCTTAGACACCAAGTAAATCTCTAGCTGATAAGTGATAATTAATCACCCCACCATGCACACCTTTTAAATCAATCATCGTCATGACATATCATTTGATATCCATTTGGTTGTTTTTTTCCAAATTTACATCACAGCTTTAAAATGTCTTAAGAAAGTGAAAAAGTTGTACAAAGACTTCACTCGAGCAAGATGTACACACGTAGAATTAGAAGCATGTTTTATAAGTCATCGAGTATTGATCGTTTAAAAAAATCCTTAAAAACGACCTATTCCTTTTACAGTACATGTAACACCCCAACCGATGGCGGAATCATCGGGGTACACAATAGTGACGATTGTTCAATGGCTCGTGGTATTAAAGTGTAAATATTGGTACATTGAATTTAATAAATTATTACACAGAGATGAAATATAACTAGTACAATGATTCTAAAGCAACAAGCTAGCAAGTCTAAACTGAGGTACAATGATTTCAAAATCCAAATACTAATCCAAAGGCTTATAGAATGCGTCTCAAAATCACCTTGAAACATATATGAAAATAGTTTTTGTAAATACAAATAAATTGTATCAGTGAGAATACCATGTTTGCATACATATATAATAGATTCAAAAGTGCTTGCAATTCATGTGCTATACAATTTGCTATTATGTAACTACGTTGTACAAATGTTCAAAATCAAACCTACAAGAATCAAGAATAAAAAATTTAAGTGTTAAGAATCACATAGAAATGACCAAGGGCTTCCCCACAATAGGGTAAATCAAACAAGGGATATGTGTGACAATCTAATAAAATAAGGTAATTCTGTACTAATAAATTATGCGTAATTAACGTAATTAAGTGCAATTTCGTGTTAATTGTTTTAACTAAGCCTTAAAGAATAGAAAATTCCTCATAAGATGCATAGCAATGCACATGTTTAATATTGAAGCTGACGAAATCGCATGCAAATAAACTTGTTTGGAACAGACGTTGGTGATTACTCGAAAACGATTAATTAACCAAAAATGATCCCGAACACCCGGATATGAAATAAAGGTAATTTCCATGAAATATTATGTGCTTTGGAACTCCAAAACTATATGTGGAAACTCCAAACACAAATCTCCCGGTAATGAATAGAGTTCGCGTATCGCACCCCATACGCGCGAAACTTATAAATTCACCCAATTAAAGCCAAAAAAACTTACTAATGCCTAAACTAGTCCATGTTTAATGGTAAGTGGGAGTTAATTATATGTCTAAAATAGCTGGTAATAAACGTGTGATTAAAACCCGAAAACCCTAATCGATTTAGTTGGAAATTAACTAGTAATGACAAGATATTTATAAAAAAACAATTTATGGGTCCCACCCCTCCCTTGTGGCCGGTTCTAGATGTGGCTAAGCCACCCTAGTTTTGCTTGAAAACTTTAGTAAAATGATGGTGTTTAGGATGCATGATTTAGCTTTGTCTAATCATGGTACAAAAGTTTATCTTTATAATATATATCACTACACTTCAAAACACAAACATCTCCTTCTTCCTCACTATAACCTATGGCCAACTTCCCACTATCACCATTCCATCTTGTTTTTCATCAAACACTTCTTAAAATCACTTTCATTCCATACCCTAAACTAGTGTGTACAAGAAACTTAGAGCTTAACCCTTGGAAGATACACTTAAAGCTCATTTCCCCTTGAGTTTTGAGTCTTCCCTAGCCTTGTGCTAGTTGTAAGTTTCTTATCTTTGCTTCTTGTCTTTGTATGTTTTTATTTAACATGTATTAAAAGCAAGTTGTACATGGGTTAAGATAATAAGATTTCACATAATAAAACATATGTCACACAAGACTAAAATGGGAGTATTAAACTATGTGTTAGGTCGTAAGTTTTGTATGGTAGTATTGATGTTTTTGTTAGTTGAAAAGTTAAACAAATGTAACATATGTTAAAGAAGTAAACATAATATGTAACTAGTGTTTTGATCAAGAGATAATATATGTTTTTTACAAGTTTAACTTGGGTTTATAAAATATACAATATGGCCATGAGTTTTATTGAAAATTGTTAGTGATTTTGTAGTTTTATAAAGTTCACACACACATGTCTTTAAAGATGTTTGAATGGTTTTTATAAAAATAACTTGAACATAATTAAAAGTTTTTATAATCATCTTAATATAACCATTTAAAACATAAAAGTATGGTGGAACTTAATAATGTTACAAGATATAAAACTTACATCTTAGACTACACTAACTTTGAAACTCTAAAAATGGACATATTGGACATTATGGACTTAATACACCAAATACACATAATATTAGTCCTAATTAGAGTATTATGGACTACTATCAGTTTTGGAACCTAATAATAATCCGTATTGACAAAGTCGACAAAAACAAGTTTACTAGTTTAGTGTAAAATTGTCACATTTGAAGGATCGAGGAAGAAAATGTAACTTTTGAAAGTTAAAGGAATCATTTTGTAACTTTGAAAGTTAAGGTGTATAAAATGTCATTTTAGAAACTTGGATTCTAAAAATGAAGCTTTGGAAAGTTATGTGTTAAAAATGGAAGATCTTAACTTTCCAAGGTTGTTTTTATGAAAAGGTAGTAAACTAACAAAAATGTATTTTTGTATAAAAATGTGTTTATAAAATAACATTTTATAAAAATATAGAATACCAAACATGTCGGAAAAATATATAAAAACAAAGGTTTTATTATAATTTGGTAGTTTAAGGACTTGGTGAAAATTTGTGTAAATATGAACACTTTTATATATACGGGAATATAAAAGTGTTGGAGTATTTTGTTGTAAATAACTAAGTCTTGAGTTTGAAAAATACGAATGTTATTTTATAAATTTCCAAGTAAAATATGTAGAAATTAAATGATGATTAATTTCAAGAAAACATATTGTTGGAAACTTTAGGAAAAATAACAAAATATATATTTGTAATGTCGGAAAAATAATATTACGATGACAAGTATTTATTCCTAACAAAAGATATATAAAGAACTTGTATCATTCGGGACATGAAAATATATAAATACAAGTGACGTATTTATATCACGACATGTTAACGGACAAAATGTAAAATGGACGAATAAGTATATATTGTATAACTTCCTACAAGATACGTATATATGTTATTGCGTCTAATGTGGATATGAAAACATATATTTTATGAACTAAAATATATAATATGGGTGAAAATACATAACACTTTCCTAAGTGTGGGAAATCTACTCGTGGGAGAATTAACGTAAATAATCTAGAAGGATTACACATCTAAAACAAGTATATGAACTTGACGATGTAAAATATGTTATTGAATTGACAAGATCCGAGTCGATTGTTGAAAATGTAATATCGATCGCCAAGATCTTAGTATAACTATTTAATGGGAAAATGTTTATACGGGAAAGTGAGTCGAGTCGATAATGATTTAAAATGAGTTAATTAATACGGAAATATAAGTGTAACTTATAACAAGGGTAATCCATCACCAACAGCCCTAGGATGCCCGTTTAATTAAACGAGGAATTGAACTAAATAGTTGCGTTGGGAGTTGGGCGTCAACTTGCCGAAACACACGCGCTATAGACTTAGTGATTTTAACATCTAGGACATTTGTACATGATTGACCTTGGATGAGCTATTCTCTAAGTTTAGCTTTGTATACTTTGCATGAGGTGAGTTTCATGGCCCCATTTTACTCTTTTGTTTTTGGGGGAAAGATATATTATGTTAGGGAAATATGTCTAGTGAAATGTTGAGTACTTGGGTTTGTTGTTCGCCACTTGGGGTGAGTCCTCGCTACAGTAACCATTTATTCGTGTGTATGTATGTATTTGAAATTGAAAATCGAAGGAATATTTGGATAGTACTATTGGTTCCTAACAAGGCCCACCCCGAATCGATAGCGTTGATTCTGTAACTGTGTATACCAGAGGTGCACGTATTCTGAACTGGTTGTTATTTTCCAAGAAACAACTACGAGCGAGGCATTGCTTGTCTTGGTTTGGTTATGGGCTCAAGTAGATTGTAGGAATTTGAAACTCTTACAATGGTCACTGCTTGTGTTTATTTTCTAAAATGTTGTTAAAATGTTTTGTAAAATTAAAACCTGTGAACTCACCAATATATATATATTGACGTCTTTTCAAACATATAGTTTAGGTAACTGAGCGCTGGATAAAAGCATGGCTAGTTAGGTGGGGATCGTACCGAACGTCGAATATTTTGCGGGGGGGGGGGGGGGGGTGGGGGTGGTGGTTTACCTTTATTTTCCATGGGGTTGGGATATAATTGTGAAACCTTTACTTTTGATTAAAAACTATGTTTTTTTAAGTACTGTATGAAACATGAAACTCCTTCGAGGTTATAAATAAATGATCCTTTTTCTTATTTACTTATGGTTTGTGTTAATCTTGACTTCATGCTCTTCAAACGTCACACCACGTGTTTCCGCCATTGGCGTGGTGTGACAGAAGTGGTATTAGAGCCAAGGTTATAGCGAACAAGTGTTTTAAAAATCTAGAGTATAACTAGTTTTGGTTCGAGGAGTAAAGTTTTTCTAAAAACTAAGAACACAACAAAGTAAGTTTTAGAAAAGAAAGGAAAATTGTATAAGGGGAGATTCCGACCGAACTAGCCATGGTTGTCAATATGTCATATGTTAGAAATAGAAGTTAGGAATGTTGTGTTAGATGTAGGCCTAACTTTCAAGCTAAATTGATGACTTATATAAAGTAGTAGATTCTTTTGCCAGTATATGTCGACTTCTAGCAACGTTGTGTCAGTCCTCAGTTTTGACAGTAGCCTCCAGATCGTAGATGCCATCCCAACAGAGCCGGTTGAGGTGGTAGACCTCTATCGTTAGGAGGATCCCATTCAGTTGGAGGACACCATAGAGCCCCTTGCTGCCGCAGAGGTTGAGGGCGGTGAAGATGCTGAGGACGTTGATGCGAGTGAAGAGGAGGAGGACTCGTCCATGGACGAGTCTTACTCCGAATCTGTCACCTCCCCCGCCGATGCTGCCAGCGAGCTGTCTTTCGATACCCTACTAGTTGTCCCACCTGTTGTTCCACCCCCCGTGTTATTTACTTTGGGCGCAGGCGACCCGTATTTTAAGGACTCGCACATTGCCCTAGGGGCGACTGGCCTGTCCCGGCCCTTTGTATCCCTATGGTGCGACCACATTATCTGGACATACCTTAGCCACCTTGTCTACCCTAGAGAGGGACTTTCAGGCGTTAGCTGATACGGTCCAGCACAAAATCACACACATGGACTCTCAGGCCCGTCTGATGTGGGCCTTTATCATTGATACTAAGGACGCCCTTTCGAGCTACGCTGATGAGCTTCGTCGCATGGATGGCTTGCGGGGCATCACCGACGGAGGCCATTTCGCTCACCAATAGCACTTGCATGATCGCATCAGGGCCATCAGCATGGCCATCAGCCTTAATGCTCCTCAGTATTAGTACCCGCCACCCTCACCTCAGTAGGGCAGTGACGCACCAGCTAAATGGACCTGCAGCGGGAGATAGCAGCTATGGATGTATAGTAGTAGTCAGGATGTAGTGTAGCACTAGTAGTAGCACTTTTTGCATTATACCTAGCTGGACAGGTTGTGCTAGACAATATTAGGATGTTTTGTAATATTTCAAACGATGTACGAGGGATGTTATGACCCAATATTTTGTTATTGTTGAAACAAATATTGTACTCGTTATGTTGAAATTAATGAAAATCATATTATTGTTATCGTAAAATATGTTGTTGTTACATTGTGCATTCTGTGATTGTTTATGATGATTGTCTACTCTATATCTTGTGATTGTGAGATTGTATTGTGATGCTATGTTGATTGATTGTATATATTCGATGTAATGTTACTTGTACGTTGTGCATGACAATATTTCGATGAATATTCGTCTAATTAACCTTTGATATTCGTTATTGAAGTTTAATGGCACCCGCAACAAGAAGTAACACCAGTCATGACGGACTGCCCACAACACCCGTCGAGCTGGAAAAACTCATCTTTGTACGAATTGTACGGGCAATGGCTGAACGAGATACCTTTGGCACAGATGGGTCGGGTGACCACACTGGGAGTGACCGTCATGAGCGGTCCCCTCTTGGTAAGTGATTTAAAATGAAGTCAAATGCCGGGATGTTGCCCCGATACTTCTTTCACGTAATAACATATCTTCGTGTTATTTCAGAAACTGCCACTCATGAACGTGGTTGCACTTTCAAGGCCTTCCTGGACTGCAAAAACCCATCAACTTCAATGGGACTAAAGGCTCTATAGACCTGGTGATGTGGTTTTACGAAGACGTAGGTAATCATTCATATTGGTGGTTGCACTCCTAGGCAGACTGTGATGTACTCCACTATTTTGTTCTTAGATCATGCCCTAACTTGGTGGAATAGCCAAGTTCAATCCTTGGGTGATAATGCTCCCTACTCCTTATCTTGGATGGATCTTAAGGAACTCATGATCTGGGAGTACTGTCCAGTGAGCAAATCAAAAGCTCGAATCCGAATTCTGGAACCACACGATGATTGGTTCGGACGTTGCTAGTTACACGTCCAGATTGCATGATCTTTCTAGGTTGGTTCCCCGGTTGGTTACGCCGGACAACAAAATGATCAAGAGGTACCTTTTCGGGTTGGTACCTCAAATTCGTAGCATGGTCACTTCAACAAAGCCCACTACCATGCGTGATGCGATTGATTTGGCCTTAAGTTTGACTGAAGATGCCATTTGTATGGGTACGTTGCTGAGAAAGGGTTCGAGTTTAAAGATTACTGATGTGAAGGTTTTTAAGGGTAATACTTCTGGGTTTGGTTCTGCTAAACGATCTAATCGCTCTGGGTTTGGGAGGCGGAAGAGAAATGAAGGTAAGAAGGATGGATCGTCTGGGAATCAAAGTAAGAAGGGGAAGGGGTATGTTTGTATGGGTCATCGAATGAATGGAGGTTGGGAAACCAGGGAAGAAGAATAAAATTTCTTTCTGAAAGTGTCGCCGCATGGGGCACAAGGGTGAATATTATAAGGCCAGAGCGCCCAAGTCTGGAGAAGCGAGGCCATGCTTCGCATGTGGATCTCTTGAGAATTGGAAGAGGGAGTGCTCAAAGTTCAACAATCAGGCACGTGGATGGGCATTTGTTATCGGTGCTGTGATGCATGCCAAGACCCTAACGTGGTCATTGGTACGTTCCCTCTTAACAATCATTATGCTTCTGTTTTATCTGATATTAGTGCCGATTTTAGTTTCGTATCTATCGATTTTAAGCGGTCTCTTGGTTTGAGAACTAGTAAGCTAGATATACCTTATTCTATAGAATTGGACAATGTTAAAACAATAAAAACGAGTAAAGTGGCGAAGGATTGTAAGTTGGATCTTTATGGGCATGAGTTTAGTATTGATCTCTTACCAGTAGTCATGGGTAGTTTTGACGTAGTCGTTGGTATGGATTGGTTATCTACACATCGTGCCATCGTTGTTTGTGATGATAAAATAATTCAGATTCCTATTGCGAGTGGTGAAACTCTTTTGATACAAGGGGAATGGTGTGGGACGCCATTGAGGATCACCCTAGTCTTTACTGAGGATCACCGAAAAACACCCCCTTCTCACTCACAAAAGCCTAACCAAACATCTTCCACTGGTGCTAGCATAGAACTAAACTAGCTATGCAGCCCAGAAGGACCTTTTTACCAAATGGTACACCAACTCTTTTCTGCTTATCTCCAAACATTCACCACTGCCATGGAACTTAAAAACAGAACCCAAATGGAGATGATCAACAATGTCATTGACCACAAACTGGGAGAGCTGTCTAGAAAGGTTGAAGATAATAGAAGACAGCTTGAACATCATACTGGTGTTACCCCTCCTACTCTCTGGTTTCCTGAAATTGAGACAAAACACATGTTCTCATCAAACTAGACTATGTAAAGGTATGTTAAAAACATGGTGATCGATTTCCATACAAGGCCACTAGAGATTTTTATAAATCTATTGTACATATATTCACATGTATACAAATCGGCTCACACTTAGAAAAACAAGATAGAAACTCACAAAAGTACACTACATATGTATGTATAAAGAGCACATGTACATTGCAAGTTATGATCAAGACTACAAATATACATACATACAATATATATATACACGACACACATACATACACTTATGCACATGCCAATTTGAAACACATGGAACCTATGTCTACCAACATACACACTAGTCTAACTTTCACCCAAAACACCAAGTTCCAAACATTCATCTCCTTCCCATGAGAGTTAACTTACCCTAGATACAACACAAGACCCCAAACATTGGCCCCCACCTCCCCACTATAGACCCCATGTGATTGGTTCAAGGAACAAGATAAGGAAGTGCATGCCAAACCTACACCCTAGTTACACTAACATGTGATCTTCCAAAGCTCATCGTGACCTCCAAGACAAGTCACCCTACCCCATTTAGCAAGCCACTCTCTTCATTTCCTTTTTCCTTGTTTACGGTCGAGAACATACACACACACATGCACACATGGTTTTCTTGATAATAAACCCACATGTTGTATAGTTTTCATCCATGGTCAACTTATTACACCAATCTAGGCCTTCCTAGCATACATCAACACATACCAATGAAGAGTAGACTACTACATTTGCTTTGGAACATTCCTGTTGGGCCGAAAACTAAGCATGCAAACTCAAACTCCCACAAGTCAACTTCTTATAAAAGGATAAGTATCAAATTTTCTTCCCACCACAATCTTGAGAAGTTGACCTACCTTAAAAACCCATAACACTCATGCCTTCTCTCTCCCACAACCACACCAAGACCAATCGGTCTCCCAACTCAACGTGGATACAATCAAGACCAAGTTTCGTGGAGCATAGGAACCATAGGAAGGATCGCAAGCACTAAAACCCAAGTCGTATCATCTTTCTTTGGTATGTTCATATAACTTTCTAATGCCTTTGATTTCTTGTTATTTTTGGCTAACCATCAAGCTCACCCGAACACCTAAGGCCTCGAGAGTATGTATTATTGGTCCATTAGTCGATTAAACACCCTACATGATGATTAACATAAACAAACTTTAAGTTATATACATACATGTACATACACTTGCATGTATAACCCACACATCCACACATACATATGGAAACCATATACATATGTATATATATATATATATAACAAAATGCATATACATGAACACATGTGTATGTGTATAGGTTTGAATAAACTAACAAAACTTGATTTTTCTTGGAGCTTGAACCTAATACATACATTCTTTAACATACCACAATTTTTGTACAAAATGAACACAATTACAAACGACCATGCGCACTCAAATACTCGTGACCATCCTTGTACCCATCCACAAGCATGTGAGGGCCGAACCCAAGCACATATGGTACGGGGTCAAGCATATGTAGGCATGGTATGATTTTTAAGAAGATGAAACATGTGTTAATAGACCGAAACCATATGTACTAAAGCATTAACATCAAAATCTTTGGGAAACAGGTGAAATAACCAATGCACATGTGTTAACAAGAACACAACATTTGTAAATGACGTTTTCGCTACAAAATGGCCGAAAACATGTTCATGTAACACTTTTGGTGCAAATAGACAACATATATGTCGGGAGGTAATAAATAGAAAACCAATGACAACGGTTTTGCCATAAAAAGCTAGTCACAGTAATGAATACTGACAAAAATGAATATTTCCAATTAACACATATATTATGGACAACACAGTCCAAATGTGTACAAGTCGGGTGAACAATTTCATGGTAAATAGTACAAACATAGACTTAAGTTGTCCTTAATGGATCTAGGGCACCACAGTCCAGACATTTCCACATTAGATTCAGTCCAGTCTTAGCAGTCAGACATCAGGTGAGTTTCATAGCCCCTTTTACTGTATTACCATTTTAGGGGGAAATCCTGCATTTACAAGTTTAAAGTTATCATTTTTCATTTACAAGTCTACAGTTATCAGTATCACATTTACAAGTACATATACCTGTTACATTTATAAAGTTCACATTTACAAGCTTGGTATTAAATCTATTCGATCATTATATGCACATGAGATGAGCATAGGACTAGGAGTCCTGGTACAGTACAATTTACGCAAGGAAGTCCTCGTGTCATTTCATTACTATAACCATTAGCTATGGACTTAACCGTGGAACACTTGAATAGTACTATTATGCTAACACCCCCACTCTTGGTTAGTCATGCTAACCTGATTGCATGTATCAAGAGAGTGCATGTTATTCCTAAAACATTCATACGTTGTCTTTAGTGTACTATGGGCGAGGCACAACACGTTTAGGTTTGGTTACAAGCTCATGTTGACACATACATCATTGCCCCAGCTAGGCATTGATTCATCTTGGTTTACAGTTAACCAGAAACCTGATCATTCACGAATTCATATGCATGTGTACATTTTCTCAAACATTAAGGAGTAATACAATACTTCTCAAACAGTTTCCATGCTATATTCAAAGGGGATATTCTTATAAGTTTATAATAATATTCCAAAGGAATGGTTTAAAAGTTTTCCAAATCATCCTAAAGGACACCTTACAAGACTCCAAGTGAATGATTTTCAAATACAAAAGACACAGTCCAAGGAATACCCTACAAGGATTCCCACAGGACGAATCATGGTTTGCACAAACAATTTATAAGTTTTCATAAACAACTCACGCGATTTTCCTGAAAAAACATACATGAACAATTTACAATGAGTCACGAAACTTGTCAACTCACCAACTTTATGTTGACAAAATCTTTTATGCATGTTTTTCAAGTAATACGTTTTCATGAATGGAACTTGGGATTCAAGCATGCGTTACACGACACTACTTTTGTGGGCATTTTTATTTAAACTATCAAGTCTTACAAAGTTTGGATATAAAACCCTTAGATTTCCAAAAATAATGAATTTCTCAAATTGTAACTTTTGACAAGCTGAAATCAAAGCTTATGTTTTATTTAGTTGTTTGTTTAAATATGTGCTTGAAAACCTTTCGAGTTACATCCCGTGTTTCCGCATTGGCGGGGTGTGACACCTATACCTCACAAGATTAAGTGTTCCAATTACTTTTTCTCTCACCAACTCTCTTACACTCAGGTTTTGTTTTGAAGTGGACACTCAAATTCGACTCTTTGGCAAGGAATCATAGGCTTGTATGCAAATCATAACTCCACCACTTAATCTAATGCAAGTTGTGTGAATCAAAAGGACTTTCAAAGGGGTTTTTGAAAGAATGATGGTGTAATTGGTAGGAATAGGATCTACCACCACGACTAACTCTTGAGGTTGTGTTTTGAGGTGTTGTTGGAACCTTGTTGATATCTATGTGCACATTAAGCCCATGTGAAGGGTATAATTAACATATGCCAAATTCTACTAAATATACAAATGAAACCTAACCATACATGGCCTCTGATTCTATCTTCCAAACCGTCTGCACTAACAATCCCTACTCCCCCCATAACCCCCAAGGCCGATTTTCACCTATACCTAACAAGATTAAGTGTTCCAATTCTTTTTTTCCCTCGCCAACTCTCTTTCACTTGGGTTTTGTTTTGAAGTGAACACTCAAATTCGACCCATTGGCAAGCATGAATCATAGGCTTGTATGCAAACCATAACTCCACCACTTAATCTAAGGCAACTTGTGTGAATCAAAAGGACTTTCAAAGGGGTTTTTGATGGAATAATGGTGGAATGGGTAGGAATGGGATCTACCACCACAACTAACTCTTAAGGTTGTGTTTTGAGGTGTTGTTGGAACCTTGTCAATTTCTATGTGCACGTCGAGCCCATGTGAATGGTATAATTAAGATATGCCAAATTCTACAAATATACAAATGGAACCTTTCCATACACGGCCTCTGATTATATCTTCCAAATCGTCTACACTAACAATCCCTACTCCCCCCATCCCCCCCCCCCCAAGGCCGATTTTAGTAAATAACCAAATATGATACTTGGGCTAAGAGTCAAGATGGTGATTTTTCTTACATCTTGTCCTCCCGGAGCCCAAGTATCATAAACACCCCTAAAATACAGAGCCTTGAATACTAGAATAAAATCACCTATACCTAACTAGATTAAGTGTCACAATTCCTTTTTTTTCCCTCATCAAGTCTCATTCACTCGGGTTTTGTTTTGAAGTGGACACTCAAATTCGACCCATTGGCAAGCATGAATCATAGGCTTGTATGCAAATCATAACTCCACCACTTAAGCTAAGGCAAGTTGTGTGAATCAAAAGGACTTTCAAAGGGGTTTTTGATGGAATGATGGTTGAATGGGTATGAATGGGATCTACAACCACGACTAACTCTTGAGGTTGTGTTTTGAGGTGTTGTTGGAACTTTGTTGATTTCTAGGTTGGCTTTGACGATCTTCTCTGGGACTTCATAACTCTACTTTGCCTACATGCGTGAATCGTTCAGCGAGTTGTTGCCTAAAGCCACCCACTTTGTCGAGTCGATCACTTCGTCTTAGTCAATATCAACGTGTCGATTGAAATGTACAAGAAAGAAATGCGTTATCTACAAGTGATTATTGCATTGCATGTTTAACTCAAAAATCTAAAAGAAACAAATATTTATTAATTAACTGAAGAAAATCCAAATTTCACATACAATGAAATGCTTTATAGCCAAAACTTTAAAATATGTAACTAAAATTGTTATAAAGTACATTCCATTAATGCAAAAGTAAACATATTATAGCTAACGTGTTGTTTTAGGAGAAACTATTATAAAGCTTGAATAGACATTAATTAAAAACTAAAATGTAGGCAAAAGTTGGATTACATATCAACATAATTTGGATGCAATTAAAGAACGTCGACATGTTTATTGTTAATATGGATGTTGAATTATAACACCATTTCATAACCAAGTAAAACTCAAAATCGTAAAATTGAATTTGGTTCTAAATACTGTTCCGCCCAATAATGAAAAATTCAAATCAGTCAAATACAACAATTCACAGTACTAAACATGGCACTCGAAATCTATAGATCAGTCCTAGTGATTTTTAAAACATGATAATGTTGTTAAAAGTTATTGTTCATCCTTCCTTTCGCAAAAAAATAATTTCTCACCCAGTAACAATACTGCAACACAAGCCTAGGCTCTAAGAATGTTTTATCACATTTGTTACCGATAGCTTCAATTGTAGTACATGTTTAACTAATCAACATTAACAGTATGTGTGTATGTATATATATATATATATATATAGGCATGCATGCATATATTAATAAGTATACACATAAATTAATTAACTGAAAGAAATCTTAGTAAACTTTTAAATACGCATAATTAGTAAAATTTATAAAAAAATAAAATAATTAAGTTTAGAAAATGTAAAGATGCGTATTAGATATTAATTATAGCTAAGTTTCTTTAAAAACCTCGGCTGCATCAATTTAGTAGAAAACAGCTTATGCATATTATATATCCATGTGATATTAATATCTAGGTTAATAACCAAAAAACTCCCTAATTTGAGGGAGTTCTTTTTAACAAGTTTAAAAAAAAGGAAGAGAAAAGCATTGAATTCGGTATTCACAGAAAACATAATAATTTTTTTACACTTTAGTCAAAGTCAAGCAAAATTTCCTAATTTAAAGGGGTGGGAAAATCATGAGTTTTAAAATTTAAACATATACTAACATACTAAAGTTTATCCTATAAATACATTGTAACGCACATCTATTTCACTTGCTATAATACTTAGCATGGATCTAAATCGAATTCAAAGGTTGAAGCTTTTAAGCCTAGTTCTTTGTTAGTTTATGGTTTTCATTCGTCCCATTTTTCTAATTATACCTTTTTATACATATCTTAGTCATGTAAATGTTAACTTTATGGTTTTGCATATTCATTTAGATGAAAAACATACGGAAATGAACAAAGCAATAGCCATACAAGCGTCTAAAGTAGAGTCTAAGGTTGTATTTATTAATGTTTACTTTTTAATATTAACATGGTTGTTATTTTATGTGGTATATTGTATGTGTTTTATTGCAAGATACTGTGGTAATAATGTTGAGGTTATTTGCTATGTTGAAATGTTTAGTCCCTATAAATCTGATCTTCAACGTGAACTTAGTGAAGAGGTAAAATCAATAGTTACTTCATCTTCTATTAACTTGTATATTAAATTTTTAATATATTTTAAGAATCGGTTGCATGAAACTAATACGAAGAGGTCCAAGAGGCTCTCTGAATGAAAATGGAATCAAGTTATTGATATAGACAGTTCTGATGAAAATGACAAAGAAAACGTATTTGATGATACTCCAGATAGGATAAAATGGAGGAAACTCATCCTCACCAAAAGATGTAATAATCAAACATGAAGATATACAAGAAATTCCAGAGATCGCTCTTGATAAAAAATGGTGGGCAGATTATATAGATGAGATCATGCAAATTCGGAAGACTTTTGACTAAATTGATCTCATGATTCAAGTAGTTCACACTTGAGTTTTTAGTTTTCAACTTTTATGTTTATTAATACTTATTTTTCCTTTCGTATGTTATTGTATATTATCAAATATTTCTTGAAGTACTTTATAATATACATGTTAAATCTTTTTAGTTACTAGACATGTGTAACCCTTATGACGTATATCCACCGCAACGATGCTACGACAAATACTATAAGAATTTGAAATAAGTACTGCAATGCAAAGTGTCACTCACACCGCATCGCGTGAGTTTCCTACTAGTAAGTTAAAATCCATATGAGTGCGGGTTGATTATGTGGTAATTAGGAGTGAAACCAGAAATACATATATCCTGTTGGTTAGATGTTAGCCTCAATATACCAAACAAATTATTGATATGAGAGTCAAGATCGGTCTTTAACTTTGAAGCAAAAGGAGTTTTGTTTTTATTATTATTATTGTTAATATGGATATAGTGACTATTTTATCCTCTAAAAATCATACTTTAATCTTCAACTTGTACGTAGTTGATTCCTCCATTAGTCTCTCAAATTATGATTTTGTCTAAGATTCATATTTGTATCATTTTGATTACGAATCAGTTCTCTGTTATCCTTCGTCTTCGATCTACAGTTCGTGCATGGCTATATCATCCTCTCATTTTTAATTTCAGTAATCACTTCTATTAGTGATATGGACAAACGTTTTATGACTTTAAAAAATAAGTTGGGACCAAATCCATGATACGTAGGTGAAAGAAATAATCAAATCCACAATACATGCCTACTACGCATATCATTTATGTACTTCATTACTTAACAAATTAATAATAAGTACGCATCTCTTTTTTTAAATAAAATTATAACTAACCCTATAATATCAGAAAATTCGGAATAAAACATAAAAAAATACTCATATTCAGGAAGTATGATTATCTAAGGAATAAAATTTTAAAACCATTACACCATTTACTATTAATTACCACCCGCTTTCTATGGTGGGTTTGAAACGTAGATAAAATGAGCACTAGTACAGGTGACGACACAAAAACCAAATCGTGATGGTATATATGAAAGTCACGGAAAAATTACGTTGATGTATAAGCAAGCCAAGTTATTCGAACAAAATTTACACCAAATGTATCTAACGATAGACCGAATGAAAAGAAGACGTAAAAGCGTTGAACAACACACTATCGTTGTGGCGTGTTAACATGCAAAAAATTAGACCGAAACGTAAAATATATAACATCATAATCAAAATCCTAGTTCAAGAGTGTTAATTATTTGCTTGGAGCTTAACTTTTGAGAGAAAACTCATAATCTCTCATAATCCCCTTATTTAGTCATCCTTAATCTTAGAACTAGTGGTAAGTTCTAAGCTTTTTATTGTTAAAATCTTGTGTTTTGTCTAAACTCTCAAGTTGTACATGGTAAGGTTTAAACAAAGGCTTTATAACAAGGTTTTTTTTGGTATTATAAAAATTAAGTTGAATCTTTAAAAACTAAGATGAATATTTAATGTAGTTTTTTGTATTTAAAACGAAGCTGCAGAAACTTCATACCAGTGTTGTAAAACTCCTTCTTGGCGGCGGAGTAATTGCTACATGGTATGGCACCAAGACGATTTGCTTAAACTCTGCTTAGTTCTCAAAATCGATCAAAACTCCGCTTAGGTCGGATGCAGTCTAGTTAGTCAAGCCAGACCGAGTTTGATTTAAAATAAATTAAAACACAATTTTTATGCCTATAATATTAAAGAATAAAATCATATTTAAACAAACTATTTACTTTTGAGTTACTTTAATTAGTATTTGAACACATGTTTTTATTTATATTAATAATCATGTAATTTGTTATAAATATTAATTTATTTACAATTTATCATGTCCAAGTACTTCCCGAGTACTTTCCGTCTTGGACAAGTACTCGTAACTTTCCAATCGACCTATCTAGAAACGCCTAACAACTTTTGAAACCATGCTTAATACCATTCTCTTTAAGTACTTCACCCGTTAGCATCACCACCACAATACGTGTCCGCCAACTTAGATTTCTTCTTTCTTTTTTTTTTCTTTTCTTTTTTTTTCTAATAATCAACTCCATCTGACCGTATAAACTTTTGGTAACTAATAAAAGGCTAAGCTTTTTACCAAGAATCTTTAGATGCAAATGTTCAACAACACAGAATCTATAATAAATAATTATCTTATCTAAGTTTAAAATGGCAAAAACAATCCGATTTGACAACTTGCATGGTAGATATCGGCAAGAAAACGCTTTTGCTAGAATCTTTTATAAATAACTATCAAAGACATTTGAAGAATTCAAGAGCCATTAACATAAAGTTGGCCTTTTGATTTTATGCAAATTATTGTAATCATCAAAGTTGCCATGATGTCTATAAAAATAGAAGCACTAGGGTATATAAAACAGGGTAGTGATTCAATACCAATCCCTCAAACGAAAAATAATATCCCTTAAATCACAGCCCATAATTTAAAATCAACAACATTTGTGTACTACACATCTAAAAGAAACATTAATCTTAGTACAAAATTGTGTCGACTCTTGACGTGAAGAAATTTAATAAAAGTATGAAAAAATAGACCACTGAAATAAACATGTATTGGTAAACCCGAGCGTAACGGGAGCTTTCACCCAAGCGGGTATCTCCGGATAGTCGAGCATTAGTTTCTTTGGCCGTTCAAAAAATGATAAGAATTTCCTACAAATTGTTGTGATGTAACCTTCCGTACACTTAAAGAATCGTAATGACAAAGTTTGCTCTTAATCCTTAAAGAAAATATATGTTACTTGCAACATCTATATATATATATAAAACAAAGCCCTTTTGCTGACGTGGTGTTCAATGGTGCATTCAACCTCCCATTGATAGTGCCACGTGGCATCCTAATTGAAAGTTTTTAGTGTTTTTTAATTAGTTTGGTTTTTAATAAAAAAAAAGGAAAACCTTTAAACCCTAAAATTATATCCGCCTCTTCTCATTCTCATTCTCATTCCCAAACCCTAGCTCTCCTCCTCTCTCTTCTTCTCTCTAAACACCGTCAGCCACCACCACCTCACAGCCATCACCCACCACCTGAGCGCGCCTTCTTCTTCCTCCCTCTGCCGTTGGCCACAACCCTAACCATCTAGGGTTCCGCTACACACTCATCCCACAGTCGCCGCCACCCTATTTGCTGTTAGGGCTTCGGCCTTCAAACCAGTACCCATACAAGCTGACGCATGTACTACTGCCATTGTTCTAAGCCCAGGTTAGGGTTTTCCGGTCGCTTCAGTACCGGTGGGTTTCTCTCTCTGCATACTATCTCTCTCATCTCAAGTCTCTTTCTTTCTCTTATCTCTTTCTTGGATTGGTTTTGTGCTGGAACATTAATGTGAGTGTGAATATATATAATACGAAGGTAATGATGAGATGATGATGATGGTGCTAGACAAATGGTCACAATACAAAGGTTCTGGTACGTCTTTCTTTTAACCCCAAATCAGTGCTGATTTAAAAAAAAAGTGTGTGATTTTGTCTTGAATATTTTGTTTCCCTTTGTTTTTGTCTTAAATATTAATCGTTTGATGATTGATTATATTTATGCTGTTTATAGATTTTGGGGCTGGATTTATAGGAGTTAGGTCATTTTTTTGCTGAATTAAATATGCACACAACATGTTTGTTTAAATGCCAAAGTGAGATTGTTTTTTCTAATTTTGGTTCTGAATTCACAAGAAACGTAATGATTTTACACATTTAACATAGTCGAATCTGAGGAAACTTATTTACTGTTTAGTAGGATCTTGATAAAAATAATCAAATTTCTAAAAATGTTATATAGTGATATCATTTTTCATGTTGTGTTATTATTTGCTCATTAGTTATTTTTTGATAATCTACTGATGTATACCTTTTAGAGGCATGGTATGAAGGAGGATGACAAGGTATGAATCAAGATGTATACCTTTTAGAGGTTGAAATATTGTGGGTCAAGCGGGTTGGGTTACAGATGTTATTATAAACAAAATGTTTCACATATGTACTGGAGTTGGCTGATTTTTTTGGGAGGCGCGTTCGATCTTGGCATTCTGCAAGTCATTGACATTTGTTAGCAATCAACACTTAATTTGTTTTATAAATAATTCATCTATTATGATGATCCAAATTTCGATATTGAGCTTTTGTCTAGGTGCATTTGTATTAGAGACAAAGAAACCTGTTGAAACCATTGATCAACAACCATATTTTAATGCCTAAATATGCTACTAAATTCACTTTTATCTGTGGTTCACATATTTCAGCCTTATGTATATTACTGGATTGGTTATGCAGTGTTATAACATGCTTTTAAGTTTCATAAGACTAATATATTATTTGATTATCTAATGTTAATGGTTTCATATTGTTTAGGTCATATTATAAGCCTAGCATTTGGTGATAATTTGAGGATATCTTATTGAGCCTAAAAAGCACTAATTTGAAACTTATAATAAAGTGTTTCAGGTTGATTAAAAAAGTTTTTTTTTGATGCAGGTGGTAAAGTGTTTTAGATTGGTAATAGAGATGTGCAGCAACATTGATGCTTTTGTCAAAGAACTTATATGTTTATGTTAAAGTGCCGCCACATATTGTTAGTTCTGCCTCATTTCTTTTTAAATGCTCTTTGGATTATGTATATTTCTATATTAGTGCATTAGTTGTATTATAAAATTGGGTTGAAAATTGCATTACGTCAAGCCTCCGTGAAATCGCCGTGAAGCACGGGATCATTTACTCCTAATTGAAAGTTTTTAGTGTTTTTAATTAGTTTGGTTTTTAATAAAAAAAAAAGGAAAACCTTTAAACCCTAAAATTATATCCGCCTCTTCTCATTCTCATTCTCATTCCCAGGTAGACAAGGTCACCTTAGATTTTTTATGAAGGTTGATTTTTGGTTAGGCAATTTAAATCCGGATGAATAGAACTGATTAATTGAAGTTGAATTTTGAGGTAGTTATTAGGTTGGTTGGATTAGATGTTGAAGAAATAAGGTAACGGTTTCCGTTTCAGGAGGGGGGGTTTGGGGCGATTGATCTTTTGAACAACTTTGAAGACGGCTCTGTGCCGGCTCTAAAGTCTGACCAAAGCCTACTCCTAAATCATGTAAGTAAACTACCTCAACCGTTTTATCGCTATTCAATAGGGTGATCAACCATGGTATGACTTTCGGTTTCAAAGTTATCACCGGCATTGTAGTTGGTTAGTATTGTTTCCTCTAATTGAATTGTAGGGTAGATTACCAACCACTTTGCTATATTTAGTTAATAATTAGATTGATATTAAGGCAGTAGTTGGTATTTGAATAATGTTATCCTGGAAGGCTTTGTTAAATTTTGTTGTTTATGGGAATGTAAAGGTCACATTAAGAACAATAAGTTGGTTTGTAACTGTTATTGATTATGATTTGCTTCTGCCCATTCTAAGTTATAAGATCTTTAACTTCCTTTGTAGATAAATAAAAATAGATTCATGGGCATTTGAGGATGGTGTGGAGCCTTTCAGTTGGTTAGTGAAGCAGTCAAATTTCGCCGTGTCTAGGATTTCGGGTCGTGTTGAGTTGAGAATGAGACAAATTGTTGATGATTTTGGTTCTTCTGTGATTAAGTCTTGGATTGCTGCACATGCTGATCTTTCAGGGTATCAAAATTTTTAGAATCTAAGTTATTTCCTTAGTTTTGTCATTTGTTTTGTATTAAATTACTATGTTTAATCTTGCATACATCTGACATGAATTCATAGTTCTAGATCATAGGATTACTTTGATGGTTTGATTATTGAATGGAAAGGATGTAACTGATATGCACATGACATTAAAACTTAACTTTTTAGGCAGACTTGACTTGATCTGAATGACTGAGTTTACGTTTCGTATGTTTTCTTCTTTTATTTTTTTTAATAAGTCATATTAGATTTTTCAACCCCGGGACCTTCCCGGGGTAGTTAGCTAGTATAATATAAAACTTTTCATTTTGGATTGTTAATAGTAGCACTACGGTATATAAAATAGGTAGTGAATCAATACCAATCCCTCAAACTATTGTGGTACATTTAAACTTTTTTTTTTTTTTTTTTGGATCGGCTAAGCACATCACCTCAGTACCCCGTTTCGAATCCCTTTTCCGCATCGTCTCTGAGAGCATAAGCCCTTTCAACGTCAAGGGGTGTATTTTTGCTGGCCCTATGATTCGAACGGTGCACCTTTACCGGGCGGGAACCTCCCTAAGGAGTAAACCCTCCCACCTCTCCCCTGGCCAACTGAGCTGGGGTCATTGGCAACTTTATTTTGTTATTCGATTAGTTTTTGGTACAACCGATTATAATTTAGTTTCAAAATTGTATGTATTTAGTTAATATGTCTGATCATATTTTTACTTTAAAGGCCTTAAACCCAAACAATGAAACTAAAGCAAAAATCGAATTCTTTGGCTTAGTTTACTTTCAGTTTTTAACTTTTTTTTTTTTATGGTCACTCATCATTATATTGCACCGGCTCATATAGATTTAAATAAAGTTCATTAAAACAAAATACGAAAGTTACATCACAATAGAAGGTAGACGGGCAATAAGCTAACTATTTATTTTAAGTCAAAGAATCCAAATCCAACAAAAAAAAAACAATTTGATTTTGTGGTAGATTACCAGTTAAGCCTATAACTGTTAAAACAAAAACATATGCACTATGAGTTTATATCTTATTTGTTGAGAGAGAGACAGAGAAGGAAGAGAGGTGGCATGGGAAAAGAAATTAGGAGAGAAATGTTGTTTGGGATTTTATTAGTTAATGTCTACCTAAGCCAATTTTTGGATGTTTACATAAGCAATATCGGTCACCTTACGAAAGTTTTTACCAGTGATATCTTTAGAAGATAATTTAATTTTCTAAAATATAATAAAGTAGATCTCTTAATCCTTGAAGAAAATATGTGTTGTTAAATATATTGAATATTTTATGTTAACCTTTTCAACAAGGTGGGTATAAAAAATGGTATATCTTTTTGATTTAACAATATAGTTGGAAAACAAGAATGGGCATACGTCTAAAAAAGGAACTCCATTCAAATGTCTTCCTTATCTTCAATCAACTTGGCCTGGGGTATGTTGTAGGGCATTCCAGTTTCAAATATATTATCATGTAAGTGTAATGATATAGCCACTATAACAAATCTAATAATTTCTTTAAACACAAATCATTAAATCTCTATAGAGATGTAAGCAAGGTTTGTAATTATAATCCTTATGGGTGATTGAAATTGATTAACCTTAAAGAAATTGTATTGTTAATATGTATTAAATAAATTAACCTTAATCTAGACACGTCACATAAAGCTTGTTTATGTAAATGGATCAAAATGGTTGACCGATAGTAAATGAGGTTAAACTTATAGATTATATATTTCAGTTTGTTTAACTGTAATTTCAAATAATTAAACATGTCAAGCCGAACATAATTAACTTAATTAAACACTGTCCATTTATTATACAAGTTATATATCATCCAAATCCAAATTATTTTCGTATCATGTCTGCGTTGTGTCTAAAATTGCCTATGGGTGTATCTGGTTGATCAAACTTTACTGGACATTAAAAAAATATAAATTGTCACATCTACTTTAAACCCAACCAAAAGCGGGTTATTTTTATGTTAGGACTTGTATCTTACAACGAAATTATTAAATGATAGATTAATGTCAGAATTTACTTGGGATCATTTAACTTTTTTTTTTTTGAAAAATAAATAATATATCATAGAATGAAATATTGGATCCATCCTAAATGATTATCACGAAATGGTTGAGTCATCAAAAATTACAAATTGGAAGACGTAATGCACTAAATTAGATCATGAAAATCATTATTTGTATAATTTATTCGTCGTTTACTGAAATAAAAAATCATTATTTGAAGATAATAAAGTAAACTAAAGCATCCTTCCACTATTATATGTTTATACGATTTAATCAAAAAAAAAACAACGGTAAGTTTTGTTCATTCTCTTGTACCTTAACTTTATGAGTTTATGTACTCTTCTTTGTACTATTTGCAATTAATGCTTATCTTTCCAATTATTTGTCTCAGTCCCAACACTTGGCACCACTTAACAACAACAATTTCATTTCAATCAACAAAATTTCGAAAAGAAAGCATAGGCAAACAAGTATCAATAAAAACAAATCTCAATAAATGAATGATGAGATATTAATCATTTATACAACAAAGATAATTTGTACACGGCATATTAGACTATTTGGTGTGCCCCCAACTCCCCAAAGTGCCACATCAGCGCCACCTCATTTCCCCCATTTTCTCCCCCAAAGTTTGGAAATGCCTTCCCCCAATTCCCCCATTCCCCCTTCATTTTTTTATTATTTTTACTTAATCTATATTATATTTAAATGCAAAAAAAAAAAAAAAAAAAGTGAACGGTTTATATTACACACACACACCTCCACACACAAACTTCATCTTCTTCATCATCATCATCATCCCTTCATCTTCATCTCTCTCTCTCTCTCTCTCTCTCTCTCTCTCTCTCTCTCTTTCTCTAAACCCAAACTTCATCTTCATCATCATCATCATCATCCTCATCCCTTCAACCACCTGCAACCGCTACCGTCTTCATCATCTTCGCCGTCCGCCGCCAACCTGCAACCGCCACCGTCCGCCTCAACTTGCAACAACCCCGCCACCGTCCGCCTCCACCTGCAACAACCCCGCCACGGGCATCGAAGCCACCACCGGAATCGGCCTGTATCTTCTTCGTCTCCCTACTGCAAGAGTGAGTGAGTGTGTGTGTGTGTGTATATATATATATATATATATATAGTTTGAATTAAAAAAAAAACCCAACGTTCTTCTCCACGTGGGCCAATCAGATCATCCGGTGGAGACGGTGGTTTTTCCACGATTTCCCCGAAAATCTTACGGGGGGGGCGGTGTTCCCGGATTCCCCGGCTTCCAGCTCAGCTCCCCGGGTGATCTCCCCGGGAGCACACCGAATAGTCTTATAACTAATCACTTGCTTGTTTCTTGTATGGTGACCTGACCATTTGTCGGAGTACGTTTGTTTGGTTTATGCTTCGGTTCCAGGTTCATTGCCGTCTTGCCATACGTTGTTAGGGGGGAGAGGCGCTACCCTTAAATTTTTCAACTTTACTGATTTCAACTAATTATACACTGTCACATCACTTCACTGATTCATTTCACTGAAACAGTTTTTTGGAGACAACACTCCATTGATTATTTACCCAACAATTAATTATTTTTACACATAATAATAGTAGTAATAATAATAATAATAGTAGTAGTAGTAGTAGTAGTAGTAATAATAATAATAATATATTATCATTTACTCCTCTCTCTCTCTCTCTCTCTCTCTTCTCTCTAGAACTCACCATCTCAAACCCCCACACCCCTGCACTTACTCCACAATAAGTGAAGTCGTCGCCACCACCGTCTCTGCCGGTGGCTAAACCACACACACCCACCCCTATATTAATTAAGAAAAAATGGACCCTCTGACACCACTCCTGTGGCACCCGACAAATTCGGGATAATACTTTTTCAAACATATAAGTCTATCTTAGCGAGTCATGCATACGTTACGCTTAAGCGGGTCAGTTGAGTCGAGTTGATGGTTCCGAGAATCATCGGGGGTTGAGTTATACTTTCAGATTGTCTAGGGTTCAATGATTTGGGGAATCATTGGGGGAAACATACACACACGAGATCTTGAGTCCCGTTATTGATGAATTACATGAATGAAACTAAGTGATAAACATAAATTGATCCATATATGATGTGAAATGTGAAAATACGTGTTTAAATGGTGTTTATATGATTATACATGCTTAACATATGTTAGGATTGCATGTTCATGTGTTAGGATGTGTTAAAACGAGTTTAAACGACAAAACTAAAAAAAAGCTGGGAATTGGGGAAACTGGTTCGACCCTTAGGGGGTTCGAACCAGTCATGGAAACACTCATTCGACCCCCATAACTCCCTCATTCGACCCCTGCAGGGTGCGAACGAACACTGACTATAAATACCCACACTTTGCAACTTTTTCATCATTTCACAAACCCTAAACGCCCCCAACTGCTCTCTCTCAGCCCCAAACCTGTAGAAAGGAGTTTTTGACCTCATATTTCAGATCCTAACCTACAAACACGTTCTATAACATAAACAAGAGAAGATTCAAGGTGTGTTCTTGATCTAAAACCTTTTTAATCAATTTTCATTCGTTTTTCTCAAACTCCAAAGGTCCAGATCAAACATGTTTTCATGGATAAAAACCTTTCTAACATCTTTCTAAACAAAACCCTTCCAATAATAATGAGTTTTTATGCAAATATACATGTGATAATGATGTTAAATGATGTGTTATGAACTTTTATGAATTTATTTGTTGTTTGAATGAAATGTAGATGATATAATAATGATCTAGGACTGTTATAGATGATGATTTATGATTGTTAAAGGTTGCAATTGCTTATTGATGATGTTTTACCCATTTTGGGGGTTTTTGTGTTAGATCTAGGGTTTGTTCATGATGGTATTGGGAATGAAATGATTAGGAGTTTTCATATACATGATAATCTGAGCATATTGATCTGATTTATAGGTGATTTTGATAAGTTTCCATTTTGGGTAAAGTTTACATGCATTAATGTGACATTTCCATAATTTGCCATTTTGGAAAAGTTGTAAAACAAACTGATTTCGAGATAAAATTGGTAGGTTTTGTGGGGATAGGTTAATGATAGTTGACTGTTGTGCTTTGTGATGTTTTCGGACTGTTTAGATGTGATTTGGTGCATTTCGAACAAAATCTCAGACCCAGGGTCGAACCAGAAACAGTTTTGACTTGTCGTGGGCTCGAACCAACAACTTGATGGTCGAATGAACCCACTTTGAGGTCGAATGAACTTACTTTGGGGCGAATGAAAACCTTAAAAGTCGAATGAACATGATTTAGGTCGAATTAACATGTGTTAGGGTCGAATTAACATGCGTTGGGTCGAATGAACTTGTGCATAGGTCGAGTAAACATAATATAGGTCGAACTAAGAAATCACGGGTCGAACCAGACAATAAAAACTTACGGATTCGACCCTACGACTTCATACGTGCGATGTTTGATGTAAACTAAGTATGTTATGCATGATTATTTTGTGTTAACTATATATGCTTGATTAATTTGTGTAATGGGTCACCGACAGGATGTCGGGTCTGTCGGGTGTGTCTGGTTAACATTCAAACACACGTAGTCAAGATCTGGACAATCAGGGACTAGTTAACCTTCGGGTTAGTAGTCAAAACACTTATGCGAACTTATTGATAGCTCGCCACTAGTTGGCACTATCAACACGTGTCGGATTTCTCTTTTAATTAAAGACGCAACCTAAGATGAGTTCACAGCCCCACTTTTACTTGTTTTGTTTTCGGGGGAGAAACATGCTACACATTTTGGAAACACAAAGGTTATGTTAAACGTGCTATACATTTTGGAAACACAAAGGTTATGTTAAACGTGCTACACATTTGGAAACACAAAGGTTATGTTATACTATATTGATTTCTTGCTACTATATGATGCCAACACATAAGTCCCAGGGGAAACCATGAATATGTGGGTATACATAACGGGGAAATGTGGATAGATCTATTGGGCCTGACAAACCTCACTCGTCGCCTGGGAGCCGGGCGGGTGCATATTGTCTCTAACTTTTGGCAACTCAAACTCGGGCATCAATGCAGGCAACGCTTGTCAGTAATGGTTTGTAGCAACACAATCGTAGGAGTAACAAACACTTAACGTCTAGCTAACATTCGCATAACATAGTATGAACGGATTAGATTTCTCAAACTTATGGAAATGCTTTTATAAAACCTGTGAACTCACTAGCATTATATGTTGACATTTTTAGCATGTTTTCTCAGGTCGGTAAGGTAGCAGCTTTGGATTTAGGTGCACAGAGTCTCGCACGGCGTCTAGGGTCTTAGTCTCATGTTTTTAAATAATTTCAGACTTCATTTACTTTTGATGGATTGTAAACAAGATTTTAAACTTCTACGGTTGGTTTAATGTTATTAACTTGTGGTTTTTGTTTACATATCTCTTACATATAGTTGTCGTTTATTGTGTCCGTTGACTTGGATCCTAGTATGTCACGCGCCCCGCGATAAAACTCCGCAAGTGGAATTTGGAGGTGTGACAACTCCACCACCGGTGGTCGGTGCGTTTGCCGGAGTTTGTTTTGAGGTGATTGGTTGGTGGTCGGTTGCGTTTGCCGGAGTTTGTATCGAGGTTGTTAATAGTTACAGATGGTGGTGATGATGAATTGACAGAGAGAGAGAGAGAGAGAGAGAAAGAAAGAAAGTTCATGCTTACCGTGTGTTAACTAGAACCCGGATTTGGCTCAAGGGACCACTACCAGCATGGGTGGCGGCGGTGTTACCATGCTGGTAGTGGGGTACCCGTGACCAAATCGGTAGCCTCCCCGTCCCCCGTTAGACATTTTTCTTAAGCCGAAGTTGTCACACCTCGCCAAGGCGGAAACACGGGGATGCGACCATCGAAAGGTTTTAAGCACAAGGTTCAAGCAACACACATATTTATTAAAATAGTACCATCAAAGGATGGATATTGTCGTAAATTATTCAAAATGACATTGTCGTAAACAAAATAGTGTCTGAATTCATGAAAATTAAACTTCACGCGCGGGACTGACAAAACCCATGCCAATGAGGTACCACCAAGTGTTTGCTCAAACCCCTCTCCCAAATCTCCATGGCTCGTCATTTAGTTACCTGAAAAACATGCACAAAGATTTGTCAACAATAATGTCGGTGAGTTCACAGGTTTAAATGTACTAAGTAAAACACTTGTGTAATTCGTGTATGACCAATCATAAGCTAGCTAAGCAAATAATCATTGTGCAAACCATGAGTCCTGTAACCAAACCTCTTGATTGTTGTGCCCCGTGCATTGTACACCAAAGACAATGTATATATATATATATAGTAGAATACTAACACTCTTTTGTATGTGTCCGGTTAGAGCGACTAACCAAGAGTGGGGGTGTCAACCCAATAGATCTATTAAAGTGTTCCATGGCTTTTGATAACTAATGGTTACAGTAAATGTGATACGAGGACTAGTGAGCTCATGAACAAAATTGTCTCACGTTCCACATGGCAGTCATGATAGAATTATCACCCAAATTGTAAGTTGAACTAGGATTATTGCATGTTTATCCCCCGAAAATGTAAAAATAGTAAAACGGGGCCGTGAAACTCACCTGATAGAGTTGTATGTGGTCTAGTGAAGCCGAAATAGTAGCAACTATCGTCTGGACAGAGGTTGCCCTATGATTATTAAGTATATAGTAAGTTGAATGTTCTTGATTAATATATAAGTGGGGCAGCCATTATTGTGAACCATGTCATTCGACGTGGATGGTGTTTTAGGTACGGGAGATATATAGTAGATCATGAAGTGGATCCATATGGGCCCCATGTAGGTTTATGGACCACATATTGTCTCTACTCCCCAATGTATGGTTGTTTTATTGTAAAACGAGTGTTTTCCCATGAGTTAAGCCTTTAATATGTTTGAACATAAACTAACGAGTGTTTTAGGCTTAACATGTGTTAGTGATAGGTAGCCGATTATATCACATAATGTATCATCGTGAACACTTAGCTAGGGACTAAACTAGCTTTGTCAAGGTATCTACGACTTATCACAAGACAATGCTAATGCGTGATCTTGTGTTAGAAGCCGATTACTCACCTCGATTAGTAGCTTTTTATAAATCAAACATGTATTGATCATATACAACTAAAACAAAGTGTTTATCATAGTTATGACTTAGAGCTAAGCCGATTACTAACACAATGCAAGGATTGATGGTAATGACTAAAGGCTCGGGTTTTGGGTTCACAATAGGGCCGCATACTAGTGATTAAAGAGGGTTAGTACTTACCTCAAGACTTGGTGACTATGTGTGAACCGTAGGACCTCTTGATGCTTTCCTTGGCCTCGGCGGTTGTGGCTTAGAGAGATTAGGGGGTAGCCGAAGCTTGGGAGGAGTTCTTGGGTGAGTGTTGGTGCTAGTAAAATGATCTTGGAGTCCTCCTTATATAGTGGCCGATCCATAAGAAGACAAAGACAAATATAGCAAAGTGTGGCACCTTGGTTGAAGTTTATAAGTGAACATTCCTATCATCATTAGGTGAAAGTGTGTTGTCTTGGCCGATTATAAGAGGATTAGTGAGGGATAGGGTAAATGATCAAGTCTTGGCAAACACTACTTCTTATCAGGTTTCCAAATTGGTGTAAGTTGAATGTTGTCCTCATGTTTTGCTTGGGATTTGGGGCGACCGAAATATAGCATGAGGAAACGGACATGTCTTAAGGGGAATGTTTGTTGTATAGTGTGATGTTGATATGTCCTTGCTTCTCCTCAAATACGATTGGTGATGAGTAGTTTAGGAAACTTCCAAATGCAAGAATGATGTTCCACGTTGTTGTCATGCTAGAAGGGTATAAATACTAAACAATCAAGTGAGGAAAGGGACTTGAGGGTGGTGTCATAGGGGTGTCTACATAGGCTGATTACAAGGAAAAGAAAAGGAAGTGGAAAGTTTGTTTGGATCCTCAAAATGGAAGCATGCATTGGATGATGATTAGGGCATTTATGTGTTAGCTAAATGAGGTAAGATCATAGGATAATGACCTATCATGGTGGACTTTCTTGTGGATTTTGGCTGAGGTATCGGTAAGGTTTAGGAGTCTTGTTTTTGTTAAGCATAGAGGTTTAAGGTGTCATGGTGTAGCTTGGTTTTTTGTCCATCCCTATGTTGTCTTTTATGTAGGTTAGTGTGCATACTTATGTTAGTTACTCGGCTTCTAGAAAGTATAGGCAAGTATAGATGTCACTTGGGTAAAACTAGGTGACTTACCTTGAATGTACCGTGTTATATGTACACATACACGTTTAGGATGCAAGAGGGTCGACTTGTGTTTGCATAGCATGTATGTTGGGCTTACTAGGTGGGTAGTGCAACATCTTATGCATACGAGTAGTTAGATTCAATTTATGTATAGGTAAAGTTAAATCGTGTTTAATCATCTATGGATAGCTTGCCGTTTGGGTGATAATGTAGTTGTCCTATTGTTGGATTTCATGACGACATCAACATGTATTAGTGTTTTCTTGGTAGGAACCCGTGTGATCATATATTATCATTTGGTAGCATTTTGCTTGTAAACATGTGTTAATGAGGGATTACCATGTGTTGGGGGGGGTAACCTCATTGGATGTTTTCCTAGTAGTTATTCGGGTGTCGTAGGTATGTACGGGTGATCTTTGTTGAGTTTTCTGGTTAACCCATGCTTCACTATACTAGGGGGTATAGTCTATGTAAAATGCGTAAATATGCACATATAATAATTTTAGTAACTGAAAAGCGTACGGATGTTGACTGGTTTGTTGATTGTTGTCACGGAAGTTCAAGGGATTGGAGAAAAGTGGTCGAGGCGCTCTGTCTGCTACCTTTTGAGGGATTTGAAAGAGTAGAAACAATATACTTTTTTTATAAATAGAAGAGTTAATTGCCAATTTAGTCCCTAAGGTATGTCAAAAATTGTCACTTTAATCCAAATATTTTTTTTCTCATCTGTGTCGTTTCCATTTTTAGTCATTTTAGTACAACCCTCTAACTCCATTAAGAATAGTCAGTTAACTCATGGGTATTTTGGTCAATTTACATGTGTATTTCTTTTTTTTTTTTTTGCCATTTTCATTCAAAACCCAATTTTTTAAATTTATGCTATGTTTTAGTTATAATATTATATATATATATATATATATATATATATATATATATATATACACATACACTTATACATACACATACTCTTTTACCACCATAACCACCTCCACCTCTCCAACCACCTTCTTCCTCACCTCTTCGACCACCTCTTCCCCACCCTCTCCGACCACTCTCCGACCACCTCTTCCCCACCCTAACCGGCCTCCCTCTCCGACCACCTCTCTTCGCCACCCTCCCTGACTATCCTCAACTTCCGTCAATCTTCTAACACAAGCGCGACCCTCTGACACAACCACCATTGTTTAACACAGCCACCGCAACCATCTAGCACAACCACCAGCGTCTAAACTCAACTCCACCACCATGTTCGACTATGACTCCACCACCAAATCCGTCACCGGCTGACGAACCCGAGCTCTTCACCGCCTCCTCCTCCGCAACCACCACCACCGCCAATGACGTCAACCTATCCTCCCTCGCCGTTCAATCTGGTACGGTATTTAGTTGTGGGGTTTTGTTATAGTGGATGATGGAGAGGTGGAAAGGTGGGGATATGGTCATAGTGGTCATCGTTATTATTGTTGTGGTTATTATTATTATTAGGGACGTGGGGGTGAATGAAAATGGTGGTGGTGATTGGTTTGAAAGAATTATGAATTGAATTGTGTGTGTCAGTGCGTCTATTTATAAAATATATATTATAACTAAAAACATAAATTAAATTTAAAAAATTGGGTTTTGGACGAAAATGGCAAAAAAAAAAAATAGAAATACACATGTAAATTGACCAAAATACCCCTGAGTTAGCTGACTTTTCTTAATGGAGTTAGAGTGTTGGACTAAAGTGACCAAAAATGGAAACCTAAGGGGACAAATGAGAAAAAAATATTTAGATTAAAGTGACAATATTTAGATTATAGTATTGATGTCCTAATTTTACTATTGTTTGCAAACACTAAAATGTTATTTTTTAAAAGACAATTGATTCTCAGTTTTTTCGAAAGAAAAATGTGAGTAAATTGTTATAGTTTTAAGTTTACAATTTTTTAGATGGTACAAGTACATGGCACAATCTCTCACACACCCCTGCGAGCATATGAATTATCCTTTATCCTTATATTAATTTTTCATTGTTGGTGAATAGTGTCCGTGGCAAGTTAGTAATTTCAAAAGCAGTAACTTTGCCATGAGTTGCTTATTTTTACCCTCTCTTTCTTTGTTTTATATTTATATATGCTAGTGAATTATCCTTATATTAATTTTTCATCCTTGATGAATAGTGTCAGTGACAAGTTTGTAATTTCAAAAACAGTAACTTAGCCATGAGTTGTTTTTTTTTGTTTGACCGTCTCTTTCTTTGTTTTGTATTTATATATTATCCTTATATTAATTTTTCATCCTTGATGAATAGTGTCAGTGACAAGTTTGTAATTTCAAAAACAGTAACTTAGCCATGAGTTGCTTTTTTTTGTTTGACCGTCTCTTTCTTTGTTTTGTATTTATATATGCCAGTGAATTAGGTTCCTAATGACAGGTTTAGTCCAGATGGTAGGGTTGTTGTCTTGTAGTACTGCAAACATGGGTTCGAATCTTGTGGGATTGGTTTTTTTACCTCACGGTTTGGTTACCTGGTTTTGGTATTTGCTACACACGTATTATTTAGGGTGACTCCATTGTATTTTGTGTCTGTTTTTGTAGCTTGCTACGTGGCCGACCAAGGCCACCTGCTGCTCTCATGTTGTTCCACGTTTTCATCCCATCAGGATTCCCACGTTTCATCACATAAAGCTGAGAAAAGAGAGAGAGAAAACCATCCATGTCATTCCCCTCTTACTATTCGTCTGCCGAATCCGTCAACGCAGGAGACGCAGTAGCAACCGGCTACATGCGCGGCCTATCCAACCAGCGGGATCAGAGTATTGTTTAGTTACCACATTGGATGTAGCGATGGGGTCCTGTTCACACGCCAACGTGAGAGCCGATGCACTGATTCTACTCATTGTCTTCGAATTTAGATTTGTGTGGTCAAGCTTTTTATTTATTGCTCAAATACATCGGTCCTAATTCATAACTAGGTTTTCCTTTGTTTTATTCTAATTTTTAATATTTGAAGTTTAAAGCATAATTACTGGTGGTTGTTATATATCTGTTTAGAAATTAAGAGGTCATGCCTTGATGGAAATTTTGCATCTAATCTTACTAACAAAAATTAGTATTACTCATTGGTTACTCGATGGATGAATAATTTATACAATTGGAATTGGAATAATGCTTGATTCCTCTGGGAAAGAATGACACACAAGAACTTATGAACCAGTGTACGTTATACATAGTATCATTTGTGTTCTTAATTTAATTTTTCTAAGAATATTGGATTTCTATGTTTGGGGAATACTTGTAAAATAACTACTGTACAAATGAATATATGGCACGTTCAAAGTTTTTGGCTTAATTGGTTTTACAAAATGGGATATGAACTATTGATGTTTCCGTTTTGTATTTAACGTGATGTTCACATCTCAACGCGCATCATACTAATAAAAAAATAACTATTTTCGACTTTTTTTACGGTTTAGGGTTTAGACGCTATCATATTATTCAATAAAGTTTTGACGGTAGAAAGTTGAGTACCTTTGATTTTTGACACCGCCGCAACGCGCGGCCGGCTAACCAACTAGTTATATATAAAAACAATAGGTTTTTAAATTAGCTATTAGCTTTTTTATATTATTATATATTTTATTTTACACAAAATATTATACTTTAGTTGTCAGGATTTGGTTCAAATGAGAATTTTTGGCCATATTGAGAACTGAAAGAACCATTCTGGACCACAAATTTCTCTAAGGCAAATATATATATATATATATATATATATATATATTGCTTTAATCGTTGCTTTATATGCAGGGAAAAAAATTATTTTTTGTATTTCTTTCAATATACACATGTGTATAATTGCAATATACACATATGTATAACTTAAATATACACATATGTATAACTGAAATATACACATATGTATAGCTGAAAATGTAATATACACATATATATAATTGCTATATACACATATGTATAAATGGAAAAAAAATTAAAAAAGTTCCTTGCATAAAAACGTGCGATTATAGCAAAAAAAAAAAAAAAAATTTTGCCTTTATAAGAAATGTGGCCCAGAATGGTTCTCTCAGTTCTCAAATAGGGGTTGGTTCTCTTAGAATCCCTACCCTTAGTTATCAACTTGTCATTAGAAAAAAAAACATAATTTGTTAGTAAATTTAGTATCACAGACATTTTAGTTTATTGAGTTTTACTTCAGACTAGAAAGCTTTTTTTTTACAATGACAGATCTCTCTCTATATATACAGGGTAGAGTTCGTGTAAAAATTCCATTTTTCCTAAGAACTGTAAGAAGTCTATGTACGTATTTTGTTTTAAATTTTAGGATAAATGTTTTATACTCTTTTGGTATTTTATTATATAGAAAAACAACAAAAGTAACAATTTAAAACACAATCAAATAGATTCTATGCATTAAATTGTAAAACACACTGATTATATTTCTTCGCACGGTGTTTTAGATTTTAATGCTTAGAATACATTTAATTGTGCTTTAAATTGTTAATTTTATTGTTTTTCTATATAACACAATACCAAAAGAATATAAAACATTTATCCTAAAATTTAAAACACAATGCCTACATACACTTCTTACACTTTTTATGAAATGGATTTTTTAGCCAACTCCTTAAATATATATATATATATATATATATATATATATATATATAGGTAGAGGATCCTGTAGGAAAATTGATTTGTGCGAGAAGCGTGAGAAGGATTAAGAATTAACATGTAGCCATCATGTTTTTTATTTTGGAATGATGTTTTGGCTTGAAAAACACTTAACACAACAATTTAAAATACAATCCAATGTATTATAATCATTAAATTTAAATTACAGATAAAACACCCTACTATTTACTTAAAACACTATGCTTAAATGTTTTTGACATCTCCCCTTTAATTTCCCTTCAAAAATCTTTTTGTCTCTCACGTGCATGGCATGCACTTTCCCCCACTATTTTTAAACGTTAGAAAGTTTTATATACGACATTTTTAAGGAAAAAATTGCATCAAATTAACGAGTGTTTTAATATATTTCCAACGAGTACCATAGTGGTATACAAAAAATGAAAACAAAAATTACTTTTTAATGGATTTTTGTTCATGTAGAAAAAAAAATACAATGTGTTCAGGTAATTCATTAAATATGTCTAGGCAAGTCACTAATCATGTTAAGATAGTATATATGTTTTTGAACCTACTATTATATATAAGAACCCATTAACTATATATATATATATATATATATATATATATATATATATATTCACAGATGTAATTAATTTGGTAAGAGTCTTTTTTTTATATTTTGATTGGTGTTGTTAAGAACATTGATGATAAAGGTTGCTAAGTCAGTTAGATGTAGCCTATTATACTTAGACATTAAGTAAATCTCTAGTTGATAAGTGTTAATTAATCACCTAACTATGTATGCCTTTTAGATCATTTTTAATGTATGTACTGACTAACATGTGGTGATTATTGAATAGCTACTTAAATTATGTATAAGTAGAGAAAATAGTCGGGAGAGATGAAAAGTTACCATCCTACAATGTTTTTATTAGAAAGCAGTTAGATCATTTTTATTATTTTCAAAATGGATCTTCAATACTTACCTATTGAATCTTTTATTCGGTGTCGGCCAAGGTGATAGATTGTCTATCATTGAACAAGTATGTTATTTTTTCACATATGCTCACTTTACACATCAAAATCGCCTATCATCATCATGACATATCATTTGATATCAATTTGGTTGATTCTTTCCCAGTTTCACATTGCAGCTTTAGAGTGTATTGAGTAAGTGATAAAGTTGTACAGAGACTTCACTCGAGCAAGAGGTGCACACGTAATATTAGAAGTAGGTTTTATCAGTTATCGAGTGTTGATCCTTTACAAATTTCTTTTTTCTTCTGGAAGAAATGACCTATTCCTTTTATGGTACACAGATTTTGTCAATCCCGTGAAGTTTCCAGGGAATAAACTAGTCTTGTTATATTGAGTTTTACTTCAAATAAAATACATACTCCTAAAGTACATTAAATACATTCTAATTTACTCCTTGCTTCGAATTCAATCCAAATTCTCTTACTAAGAAGCAAGAGCCTCTACCTACATGTGAACTAGGCCCACATTACAAAACAGAAATCTTGTTAAACATGGATACAAGGTATGAGGCGTAAAGCATGCATTGGATCAGAATCAGATTTCTAACACCAAGCAATTTGGGAATTGTGTGCTTTTCATGGGGCATAGCCCCTTATGCCTGCAACAAGGAAATTTGATTTTCATAGCTAGTAGAAAGCCTCTATAAATTATTTTTGATGTGTCTCATTGAACTTGTTCATTAGCATAAATGAATTTTGATCATGGACAACTATTTGAGAAACATAGTTTATACGATCTGTGGCGGACCCACCCTTACGGGATAGAGCTCACTCAGCACCCACAAAAAAAATAATTTTATATAACATATAAATCTAAAACACAAGCAACACCCTAGGTTTTTTTACAACAAGACTCATAAATTGATTAAAAATAATAAACGTAAAAGGGTTATATGATGCATTAATGGTCATTGTTTCAAAGAAGCGTTCATGATCACTCATAACCCATATGAAAGGCAAATGCGTAATTTTCCGAAAAATCATGTAATCAATTTTTTTCCCAACAATTATCCTCTTAATAAGTATTTCTAAAAAATATTTTGTCTAGGAAACTTTTCTTAAAATACTCTTTTTTGAGGTATTGGATTAGACGATTGTGTCTTGATCTCATCACGACGAAAGTCATAATCGGATTTGCTTAAATTCGACACATACTATCATGGTAAGCACCGAAATCTAGAATCTTTCACCACATAAGTAGAACTACGAAACGGAGGTCATTCGCGTTACTTCTTAAGTAAAAGAATCAAGTGGATGTTATGCATGTTAAAAATCTCATTCTTCAAATGAAAGGGACACTTTAGGCGAATGTCTCTCATTCTCTTAATGGCATCAGGCGAATGAGGACTCATTCTCCTGGTACCGTATATCGGAATGGATGTCTATTCGTCCTGTTCAGTTGCACGAATGAGTTGTCCATCATCCCAAACAGTTCACACGAGTGAAAGTCCATTCGCCTAAACAGTGCATACAAATGGTCCATTCGCCCTGCAAATCCGCAGAGATCCTTCAAATCTTTGAATTAAATGTGTAAAAACCTCTAATAGGTGCGAAAATAGAACACTAACACTCGTTTATGTCTAGATATAACTTAAAAACATGTTTTGAGCTCTGATTTTCAGAGCTAGCCTGCACACCTAACTTTTCTTTAACGTCTAAAACAAGAGATCGATCACAGATCTAGAGCTACGGTGATCGAGATGGCAGTTCGTTCAAATAGATCGGGTACCATGGCTTTGATACTAGTTGAAAAGTCATGATTCAGATTGAAATACAAAGAAACAGAGCTCGGTTCAAGAAAGTTTGATACAGGATATGAACATTCAATCGACAAAGATTTCATTACATGAAAGGTTACAATACCAAAATATTTTGCATCCTCTAAGGTCAGAGGGAGATCGGGCATGAGCTCCCCTCTCACATCAAATCAAAACATCTCAAAAATTGAATTCAGTCACTTGGTCATATCAAGTGAATGTGTCTAGACCTATAAACAAACCGAGTGAACACCAACAAAGGCATATTCATGTTTGTTCATTTAACTTTAACCGAACACAAAAATGAACACATAATAAAGTTGAAAAAATATTGATTGCTTAAAAAATCAGTTTATTTTAGCAGCCTGCAGAAGTTAAAAAAACAAACAGTCTTCTTCTTGCAGACTGTAGAGGTTTGGTCCACTTCTTCTTCTGTAGATGTGGTATGCAGACTACAGACCTTTTGCCTCAGAAAAAATGAACAGCACCTTAGAGTCAATGTGGTGTAGTAAAATTTTAATTACTTCAGTCTAAATATAAATTTGTCTTGATCTGAGTCCCAATGATTTCTAGGTTTAGCTACTAAAGTCCAAATCATGGTTGTAAAATCCTACCTAAATGACAATTATTCAAAGAGAGTAACCCTCGAGTACTCCCCACCTAGGTCGAGTACTTGATGAGTCATCTACGAGTACTCCCCGACTATGGCCGAGTACCCGTAACTCCCTAGTCAACTATGTTGATACCACCTAACAATGTTTGCAACCATGGTCCAAATTACTAACTCCGTCCGTAAAAGTAGTTAAATCACACCATATATATATATATAGAATGTGAGGGGTATTTTTGTCCAATCATCTCTCATTTTATTCTTTAGCCTCTTATATGGACTCCATCAAGGGTGATTGGATAAAAAATATTCCTCGTGTGCTATGCACGTGGTGTGATTTAACTGATTCAATGAATGGAGTTAGTACTTTGTACTCAAGTAGTGAAAAAATTAGGAATCATTGGGACTTAGATCAAGACAAGTTTGAGATACTTACTCAAATATTTAAAATAAGCAAACCACAGGAACCCAAAAAGAACTACACTCCAAGATAACCGTGCAACATAGTTTTACATGTGATACAAAGTTACTCTTGATAGTTAGTGTCAACATGATTTTACACACGTTCTTTGCAATGTGCTAGTAGAAAACAAAGTTCTTGTCGATAGTTGTGAGGCATCCGTAAGGTAAGATAAAAGTTACTACAGTCAAACTTTTGTAATGGAACCTAAGTTACTACCAGTGATATAAGTAGCAAGTATGATATGAAATGAGATGAAATCTAAGTTGCTGATAATGGGATACTTTAGTAGTAAAAAAACTACGATATTACTCAAAATTAACCATTCCAAATGATGAAACTAGTGGGAATGTATTAAGATTCATCTTTCCTAGTTTAGCAATATCCTTAAGAAAGTGATACATGATAGATGATATTAGTGTGCTTCATCTTGGTCAACCACCTATATAGTTGATTTCATGTTTAAGAAATAGGCTACATAATATGAATTTCAATAGGCTTTTATTCCAAAAGAATGTGAAGCTACCTATGCACCCTTAAAAGTTAAAACTAACTGTAATAGCGCCATCCTCGTATGTTTGTGTAATTGTGTACGTGTGATGCAATGGTTATAGGTAAAGATCAAACACCACAGAACCATCTATTTTATCATAGGTTTCCTTTAATTCTTTCCACACATCAGAAGCTAGTTTAGAGTACACTTGACCTAAATATAACTCTTCTAAAACAGAATTTAGAATCCATGTTAGAACTATAGAGTTGCATTTATCCCATTGTCTTCCTAACACCTCATCATCCACAGACCTATGACAAGTGCCAACAATAAAACCCACCTTGTTCTTAACCCTAAGAGCTAATAGCATTGCATTTGCCTTAATGTTCAGTTCCATTTAATTTGATATCAACTACAGTTAAATTGGTAGAGTCACTAGGATGCAAGTATAGAGGATTTCTAGCATCAATTTGGCTCACCAAAGTAGGAACAATAGCATTGTTATCGTTATTATTGTTGTTATTAGCATTATTTTCATCATTGAGATTCACATTTCATCAACTTCAGCCATATTTAACACATATTACACAATCAAAAAAGTAATCAATCAATACACGATCACACAGGATCACACAGATAACACGGAATAACAAAATCAACAAATAACAATCAATAAATATCATAACCTACTTTAACCAAAACAACCAAGAACAATCAAAACAAAACAACTAAATGAAGCGAAGCCAGGTCAGTGTCCAGATCGTTGGTTCATCACTCACAGGTGCCAACGCAAGTCTTAACAAGGGAGCCTTTCCTATAAACTCTATTAACTTAATCAAATGCTAGTCCTTCTAACCCAGTACCAGACTTCTAGACTCAATAGAACAAAAAAAGGAACAATCTCACCGAAAGAGGGAACCCAAGTTAAAGTTTCTCCAAACTCACAACATGTACCTTCACTAAGGGTACAGTTATGTGAGTGCAATTGAAGCTATTATAATACTCCACTCCAACATCCAACGAACACTCCTCAAATCTCCGACAATCCAATAGCTGATAAGAAGAGAACAAACCTTGGAACAGGTTTGAATAATAGACAAGATCTATAACATATCAGATCTATTATTTGAAGAACTGGACTAAGTCAAGCTCAGGATCTAAAGATTAGATCTAACCTTCTATATTCCAGATCTATCAGTCAAGAAGAAGATCTATCACTTAAAAGTTTTGACAAAAAAAACTCAAGAACTTTATAAAACTCCAAACAAACAAACTTCAAAACAAATACATTTAAACAATCTTGATCAACTAACAAAGACTAAGAACACAATAACCTCTAAGACCTGCTTGACCTATCTATGACTGACTCAAGAATAAGCTATAAGCAAGAGGCTTAACAAAATAACAGATTGACTAAAAATCTAGGGTTTTTGATAAAACCCTAGAAGAAGACTCTGGAAACTCATAGAGAAAACAAAGACTAAAAAGCTATCAGCAAGCCCTAACTGAGACTATGACTTGCTTTATATAGGCGAGCAAAGTCAGTGATCAATGTGCTTGAGATAATGGGCCTTATCAACATGTGGGCTCTCAAACATCAAGAGTACAGCAACAAACAACTGAGCTGGACGAGCTGGGCTTTATTATCAACTGTTGGGTCCACTTTATATCAGCACTTGATCTCCACTTTATCAACACTCGAATAACTCTCAGATGAGTCCAAAATGAAATTAACATGTTGCAAAAAAAATGCAACACAAATTAGAGACTATAAATATTATTAGAGTTTAATTGAATTGAAATAATAGATACATTACCTTTTAACAATCTTTTTTGTTTGGTTGTCAACGTGTTTGATGATTGGGAAGATATGTTTGCACCTAATTCACTTTCGTGTATTCAATTTGTACGCTTATTGTTAAAAGTAAAACTAGTGTAAAGTGATTGGATTAACCGAAACCCTTCTCTTTAGGTAATCGTTAACATTTTCATGAACGGATTTGCAATCGGTTAGTTGGTCGAACAAGAATTTTTTATATTCTAATATTTGAAGCTATATTTGAACCAAAGTCCATTTATACTATTGGAGCCAACGTGAGACTCTATATATTGAAAACTTAAGTAGGAAGTTAACTTTGAATTTCAGAAAAAGACTTAAATTTATGAGCTAAATCGGAAGTTAATTGATGAACTCTTGGTAAAAGGTTAACCACTTCAACTAGTAAAGCTTAAGCTAAATGCCTAAATCATTATGTTAAGATATAGAACTAAAACATGTAAATAAATGATAAAGATAGTCTACTTCATATTTATTATTCATGTATGTATCCCTATACCTATAAAAGAAAACTACAAAATATATGTTATTTATTGGAACCACCTATTTTTTAATTTTCTCTCATCTCTCCCCCATTTAATTATAAATGCTTATTTTAGTTAAAGATTTTATTCCTTCATCTCCTACTTAATTATAGATTTTTTTAAATAAACTTATAATTTTACTTAAGTTTGCACCAACTTTAAATTTATATTAGTTAAAATACTAAAAAAAACAAAGAATAATGATGATAGTTGTTTTAAAAAAAAACAAACAATATACACATATGTATAAATGAAAATTGATAATATACGCATATGTATAAAAAAATTCTTCATAAAAAGCTGCGATTTTGCAAAAAAAAAAAAGTAAAAATATATTTTTGGGCTTTTTTTTGGTGTCCTTATCAATAAAACTGTCAAGACCAAGATCGGGAAGTGACCTATGTAAGATGCCCTGCGTAGACCCGCAATCTTAGTCCAGACACGCAACACCACCGTCTTTTCATAATGTGGTCCTGCAACTTCCAAGACTGCACTCAATAAGCCACGAAAGCATAAGCTCACACATCCGACGTCAAATAGAGGCCTAAGACCCTTGAACACATCAACAGGGATGCTAGGTGCCATTAGAAATCTCCAAAATGCGGACCCCCACATACTACATTTTGTCGCGTTCTGTAGATCTTTGTCAAAAGAGGCTACGACCTCGTCAACAAACACGGGTTGGCAGGTCCGAGGGCCAAACAAATGCTTAGCAACACCCATACATGAACGAAGCAACAAAAGCTCGATTTAAGGATCCCACTAATGAGGTAGGCATCCCATAAGGTCCACCGGACACAGGCCCTTTTCACAACCAGACTGTTGATATAACTCGCATCCTGGCTAACAGCCCCTAGAAGTTTCACACCTTTCTTCGATCTCCCAATCCTACTAGGGAAAAGCCCCAGCTTCACCTTCATCACGTGCACGATGGTCACAAAACCTCAGGTTTATTGATGTTAAGCTCAAGCCCTAGACCCGGCTCCTCGAACATGATAATATCCAAAGCCTAAGCCACTTCTACCACGTCCCGATAATCGTGTCATCATCTAGGTACCAAGCATGAAAAGGAAGAGTGCAACCATCTTGCACGCGAAGGACAGGATGGTGCAAAACAAGAGCAAAAAGGAAAGGTCCTATGGAGTCCCTTGGTTGGATCCCAGTCGTGGATCCAGTAAAGGTATCCTCGACATACAGCCTAGTAAGTTGGGCGTACAGGAAATGGACCTAAGGGAAGATGGATGGGCACGAGAGCGAACTTCTCATAGGAGAGCCATTCGGTCCACGAAATTAAAGGCATTAGAAAAATCAACAATAAGCATAGTTAAGGCCCGTTAAAGTGAAGAATTCAGGAACTTGTTCGCACTATGAAACACAGCCTCTGCCCCATTAAAAATCCATGCCCCAAATTAAAAAGTCCCTAGATAATTGGCAATTTCTTGCCCTACCTTCCGCATGACCACTTTGGAGATCAACCTTCTCCAAATAGCACCCGCCGTGATCGGCCTAATCCCATTATCTGTCTTAAGCAAACCATAAGAGGTCGAAGACCGCACACAAAAAGCGTCCAAGATATGTTGAGCCCTGAAATCGTCCCTCCCATAAGAAGTCCCTTTCGGGAAGGATTTAACGCAACCCAAACAAAATAACGTTTACCCACATAGCAGATTCGGTCAGCGAGACGGTAAGCAGAGTGTGTGTGTGTGTGTAGGGGTGGGGGGTGTTGTTTCCATACTATTGAGTCTATTTTTAAATAAGTTGTATTTTTTGGTAAAGCGGTAAATTCGAGCAACCCTCTTGTTATTAAAACATTTATATTTGCTAATTCTTATATAGACCAAACGCATCTTCTTGCTTCCCTTGTTTTCTATATGTTTTCCACTTCTTCAAATGTTTTATACCTTGACTTCTACTTTTGTCCTTTTAGGATAGTTTTATTCTATAAATATCTTTATATAAGAGAGAAGAACTAGTGGTCTAATGGTATTGATTTTGTTACTCATAAAAGGTGTGGTTCAAATTCTTGCAAAGTGTGAAGTTAAAAAGTAGTATTTAGGTGTAAAAAACTGATAGTTCACACACACGAGAGATAACTAAATATATAATAACCATTACTAACAATTGTATTCTCCGATATTGACATTGTATAACATTTTAATAATTTCGTTATATAAGGACCTAACCTACACCTACATGTGGAGTTTCACAAAAGATGACCAGTACGTGCACATGTTATAACGTATCAAAATCTACTTCAAAGGTGTCCAAACAATGTTTGTGGTGCATCTATAATATTACAACTGTGTCAATGATATCTAAATGTCTACGTACATTATTACATAACAGTGTTTCTATGTTTAGAAACAAACAAGTAGGGTAACTATGTGCACACATTACAATCCATTTACCAACCTTACTGCTAAAATTCAAATTACAAATCCTTCACATTCAAATTTCTTTAACAAATTTCGATTCCTTCCAAAAGAAAGAAAAAATCCATGACCTAAACACACACCCTTATATATATACATATATTAAATTTTAGCTTTAACACAAAATATAGTGTTCATGCTTTGTGTTTGACCATTCACACGAGTTTGAATGATCAAATTCGGGAGTCCAAAGTAATGCGCTTAAACCCAAGAATTCCGTGACACATATTGGGAATCGTGTAGCTTTACAGTGTCGAAGTCAAAAAATAACACCATGCATGATATACAATTAGTGAATGCATAAGTGATATGAGAATTCACATGTATCTATAAGTGATGATTATAGAAAAACATTCAGAAAGACAAATGACAATTTGCAACTCTAAAGGACAAAAAGGTGTGGAAATAATTAAGAAAACAGTCACCTTATTTGGGTTAAAGGGATGCAAAATTATTTATAATACACTCTCTCCCTCTTGAAATAAATAAGTAAAGTAAAGTAAAACAAAACAAGCACCAACATAATGGGTTTGGTACATATGACAACTGCATATTTTCAAGCACCTGATTGCCTTGTTCATACTATAATTTATGATTTCTCAGAAATTAACTCAGCAACCAGAAAAGTGTCCTACTAGAGATTTATGGAGTTTTTTTTTTTTTTTCTATTTGGACTTCATTCTCTGAAGTCAACAGCTCTCTGATCAAAATACCAATATTTCATACCGATTATAGATTTACATGGACGTGATACGATATGACTACCACGCGTGTTGAAGATAACGACTTGCAAACATTTTGGAAAGCTGAAAAGTCACTCATGATTGCTTACACTCAATCTACAAAAGAAACAAGATGAACACATTTAAGCAAACTATACAGTCATTCATTGCTCGGTAAACAGGCGGTTTATATATCGGATCAGATTGAGTAGTCCTGAAACACTTTTTGTTCAGAATTCATTCATTCTGTAGAAGTAAATAGTGTAAAATATGATTACAAAAAACTTTATTGCTTCAATAAGAATCTAAAATTGTGTAGCAAATGATTTACAAAGTTTTTTTTCATTAAAAAAAATTAAAAATACACTTTGCCTGACCCATTTGACCCGTTTTCCTTCTAAGCTATTTCTTTTTAATAAGGCGGGTTAGGATTGTATTTCATCAATAACAGGTAAATATTTTTCTTCTCAAAAAAGAAATAGCTAAATAGGAGACACCTCAAACTGTTTGACTATCGCGTTCGCGCCAAGCATTTACAACTTTCTGAGTTGATTTATTTTTAAAAAAAAAATTTATGATCATATTTGATATATTTTGCATTCATGACAAAAAAATACCAGAATTAATAAGAGGAAAGGGTCATAATATTAACGAACCTAGCCAAAATAGTTGCATTCACGGGTAGAACAGTTTATCTCGTTGACACGATCCTGTAGTTGAGAACGAGATCCTCGGGCTTTTTCCATATGTAACTTCGGACGGTTGCTAAGCTCATGTCGGGTGATAAGACCTGTATAAGTATAACAAAGACACTAGAATGAGGACTAGCAATATGTTCTAGTAGTTTCCTGTGTTAAATACAAATATCAACATAAGGTATTTGATCGAGAGAGACATACTACAGGCAATAAATGCTTTTGATGCATAAAGATGTCAATGAGTTGCTTCTGGCAACTCTGGAATGAAAGTGTAGTTAACTAATAAGTGTTTACACTGCAACACTAGCCATGGCATTTTTTTACTTGTTTAACATATAACTGAGTTGATACGGGCTATTTGTTCGCTGTCATAGGTGAAACACCGAAACGGGTAAAGGAATTTTTAAGATAGCTTAAAATAAAAGTGTTAAAACAGTTAAACAGGTCGTCATTAGCCCAAAGTGTATTTTTATCGTTTTAGTGTTCAAAAACCTTTAAAAACATTATAGTCAAAAATATACATTACCGCTATGATAATATGTAATTACACCATCTATAAAGAACTTAAGCTTATGTAGAACACAAATTTTTGGTATGATACCTGAGCGGGTACCAAAAAATTACTCAGTTTGACCTATTACCTAATCTTGCCAACCCGATCCATTTGCATCCTACACTCGCTGAAGATGTCCATGGTCCAGTTTTAAACAACGAAAAGCCAAATCGGACAGTTTGGTTGGGTTGTGGACCATTCAAAATGGTTCAGTTTGGTGGTTGAACCGTTTTTTAATAACTCAAATTATTAGTTTGCATTAAATTTTTAATTTGAATACAGTACATGTTCCAAAAGTGAAAATTAAATTATAAAGGTAAACAGCCGGTTTGGTTTGGTTAGTTTCAATTGTTATGCAAGCACCTTACCTCTCATAGCTAAATTCAATCTTGGATTTCCAGTGTTTAAATACATAAAAAGATCAAGATTATTGACGTACGTGAAGCAATAGCGGTAAAAAGCAGCATGATTGTGAATTAAGTTAGGGAATTGCCTGATTATTGCACAAGATTTCTATAGAAGGCTTCGGCTTCCAAGGCTTAAATCCAGATCTAAAAGATCCATCAACTGACCCAGGACCAAAATGTCCATCACTAGTCAAGCTATCTAATGGCTTGTCTAGAACCATCTTCTCCACTACATAGTTAACAACCTGTACAAACAAATCCAAAAAAGATTATATTTTTAAAATGAGGGCAATGCTAATAAATGCCCTCTTCTTATTGTTGTTAAACAAGTTTGCAAGTAAAAGGGGTTGAAGATAACCCCGAGGTGTATATTAAATGCATAAACCCTCCTAGATTGCTTATATTCAAAGATTGATATTATTATTGCAATAGGATTATGTTTGTAGTCAACATTAATGCATCAACATTTATTATAATTTAAAAATGGACAAAAAGGGGTTCTTAGGTCAACCCGCCCTGTACTAAATGAAGACCCATTTGACATGTTATCCAACCCACCCAACTTACCAGCTATTGTACAGGCTAGATAAAAGAATAAATTTACAGAAAGCTGACAACAACTTGCAGCGGGGGAAACAAGTTGAGATCTATTAACTAGTCTATAATAATACTAATAAACATGTTTGATCATTGATGAGCTTTAAGGGTATTAAGTATTATACAAGAACGTAATGACACAAATTGGGGTCATTCTTACACGACAATACCTTGTGTATTCTTAAAATACGAGGTGCACTCAGCTTCCCTTGTGTCAAGATCTGGGCAGCTGAACCTTCACATGGATGTAAATAGAAGCTGCACCTGAAAACGAGGATATAACGTATGAGAATATTCCAATGATAACTTAAAAGTAAAGCAGCTAGTCAAATCTTTGGCATCAATGCTTGCATGTGATTGACAAAGAAATTGTGAGCTTCATAGGTATTCCATAAATCATTCACGGTATGTTCTTGAATTGTATTGCATGATAAGATCGGCAGGCGGCACAGATAAGGTGGCATAACAAGCAGCGCAAGAAATGGGTCAAAAGAGATGCGGGACAAAATAAGGTCATCTCTAAGTTCGTGCCAAAACGGTTGGGTTGGAATGATCGGCCAACCTTCTTCTGTTATTGTTTAATTTAACATATAACTAATATGCTAATTTTAGTTGCAATTATTATATTAATAGCGAAATGCAAAACTGCATAAAAAAAAGTTACTAACTTTCCAAGTTCTATTTGAGAGTTGAGACCACTTCTTTTCTACTATAAAAATCCCCAAACTTTTCAAATGGTTGATTTAAAGCAATCTCCAACCTTTATAGCATATTGCCGGTAACTAACTTGGTTTTAAAAAGCGCGAAGCGCACTAAAGCGACGAGGTCCAAAACCGAGGCGCAAAGCGCGAAAGCGGTGGGATTTTCGTACGCGAAGCGCAAGACGATTAAATAAATTTTTTTATATATGCTATAGGTTTTTTAGCATCATTTACCCAAAATATAGATACAAATAAGGTTTATATATGATTTAACTTAAATACACAACCCTTTTAGCTACATATATAACAATTTTTAAGCATAAAAACACCCCCGTACGAAAAGCGCGCGCCTCAGGGACTTTTTTGGGCAAAAAAAATCACGCTTTTCCTGCGCTTTTCGTACGATGTGTGCCTAGGGTTACATAAGGCGCCAGGCTCTGGGCCTAGGTGCGCTTTGCGCTTAAGCGCGCTCTAGGCGCGCTTTTTAAAACGTAGGTAACTAATTGTCCCATCAGTGTTAATTCAGCTTCAGCACACACAAAAGCATACATATAAAAGTTTTCTGAATGTTCTAAGAATTTTCATTATAGAGAATTTTTATTCAAAAAGTTTGGTAACTTTTTTCCCGATAAAAAGATTGTTACCTACAAATCTAAACTAGTAACTGGGCCGAAGTTGGTTATCCATTTATGCAATTAGCCCTTTAGATAATAATCGAACCTTTTGAAACTAAAACAATTTAGGAGGTCTTACGCAATTGAATGAACATAAACAACTTTCAACGCGTTTGACTTCCTTTCCTGATAGCTACAATTTTCCGTATTGTGCCCCCTTTGACCAGTTATCAGTAATATACAACCCAAATCAACACGTTATCAAATAAATGGGTTAAATGCCATCTCTAGATGCAACATGTAAGCCACAAAAGCATATAAAAAAAGAGAGTTTGAAGGCAATAAGCCAATAAGAATAAAGAAATTACTTGCTGTGTTCCCTTGGGGGCAGCCGGTTATGCAAAATACAATCTAAAACCCACCAGGGGAACTCCTTCTCATCCTCTGTTCCATCAAGGTCAGTAATTTTCTTCCTCCATGGCCCACCCTGTGAACCCTCGGTAATAATTGAGGGAGGTGAAACAGTTGAGAATGCAAAAGGTGGATGCACCACAGTGTCATTTTCACCGTTACCATCTACCTCGCGTCTCGAAACTGTAATACTCCTGCCAGATGCTACTTCTCCATTAGCTGAAGACTGAGACCGAACTTTATGTTTTTTCTTAGCTAACCAATGAGCCAACAGTCCTTTGAGGGTTTCTCGAGCCAGATTGATCTGCAAAGAACAAAAAATATAATTCTATTATTAAGTTAATTACATTTAAACTTTCGTTTTAATTATTATGAAGGTATTTGCACCTTGTCATCCTCAGCTTTTTCGATGATGCCGAGGTCGGCAGAATACATTTCTGCAGAAAAGCACTGGGGGGTGTCCAAATGAATAGACAAGCTCCCTAGCCTGGTATCAGCAGTGAACCATGAAGGAATGCTGACCTGAAAAACAAGATATGGTTAAAAGAAAATTTGTGAATATTTGTACATATTGTTCCCATGATGATCTAAGGATAGATATTAGTTACCATCTCAAACAATTCTTCCTTCTTCTTTTCAAATGAAACCTACGACATAAAAATTCAAAACATGAGCATAGTATGTGAGTGATATGTTAAATAACAATCTAAGATGTTTTAATACCAATTTTATGTTTCATTGAACGGATAACAAAAGGCAAATTTACAACAGGATGACAGGCAAACGGGCAACAAGCTACGCCATAAACAAATAATCTATTTTAAGTAATGGTTACCACTGCTACAAATTAGAGCTGGTAAAGGACCTGTAATATAAATTTAAGTCATGATAAGACAATCAGGTTGGGTTGATCATCTAACATATTTTTGGTCCTTTTTTCTTGGATTATATAAATCAGTAATATATTTTATAGTGGTCACAGGTCACACTAGCTATATCATTATATCTAGAGGTGTAAGTGAGCCAAACTGCTAGTAAACCACTCGAGATCGGCTCGCTAAAACCTTGAACTAAACCGAGCATAAACGAGCTTAAGCCTAAACTAAACCTCACTATTATAATACATGGGCTTGAGCCCAAGCTTCACATGCCGAACCGAACTAGGCTCATGAGCCTGCTATTTAAATAAATATATGATAAATTCTATTTTATATAATAAATATTATTATATGTAGAATTAGGATAATATAACCAAATAATATGTATTGTACCATACATATGAAGGTATATTATATATGTATTTAAATAACATAGAAAACAAGTTTAGCTAAAGCTTTTAATATAGAACGTGAAACGAGCCAAGCCCAAGCTTACGTAGGCTCGGCTCGACTCGCTTACAACCCTACTTATAACGATAATCAAATTTGTTAAGTAAAATGATCTAAGTGAACGTAAACAATTAAATACACTTATGTGGCATTTGGTTTATTTAAATTCTCTAAAATTGAACGGAACCGGAATCTAAATTTGTTTCCTTACGCAATGGAAGCAAGATTCAAGGAAAACATGTTTGGTTAGAGAATGAATGATATTGGAATGTGTTCCCTCATGTTCCCTCAAGTAAAGGAATTTGACATTCCTTGCAAAGAGTGAAGGATTAAAACCAAAGGAATTGAATCTTTCACTCCCTCACCGCCACCAACCCATTTTGAGGTAAACAGTTTGAAATTTCCACCTCAAATACCTATTAATCTAGATGCCAATTTAGAGTTAATTCAAAATAGCATGTGGTAACCTGTCCATAGTCCTCAATCACAACACCTCTAGTGATCTCCCAAAGCTTCACAGAACCAGCATTATCCTATTAAACAAACACCTTCATACCATCAGTTCAGTGAACCATATTTTTTTAAGACATAACAGGAGAGAAAACGCATTTATAAAAATGTTATCAACCTTTTAAAACTGTAAGAAAAGGCCAAAAATTATATTACCTTGGTCAGGACATGCCTTTTATTGTTCAATATTTCATGTTGCACTATCCCTGGAATTCCATTGATACTAGATGTGGCTTCTCGATACACAGGAACCTATATATCAAATACATCATTATCTTTCATCACTATTTGTAGATATTTGTAACTTAGAAAAGATAAATATATAAATAACTATTTTGTAACAAGGGAAAAGATGACTCACAGGAGTCGATCCTTCTATAGAAGCCCTAGCCCTTGAAAAAGACAAATTTCCGGCAAGGAAGGAACCACCTCTTTGAAACACTTTTTCAGGATTCAGGCCTTCAGAATGCCACCTGTGCACAGAAGAATCTGTTGTTGCAACCCATATACCATCATCATGTAATGCTAACTGCTGAATAGGATGTTCCTCGGTGCAAAGCAATACACTCTCTCTTGTAGAAAGGTCTGTCAGGTACAACTACAAGTAGAAACAGATAACGGATCACAACGATTTCAAAACGCACATCCATACACCCCCATAGTCTGGTATAGAAAATATAAACAAATGCACTCATAATGACAAACTCACAGAAAGATCTCTTCCACCACTATACACATGACTAAATGTTGGAGTGCTAGCAAGAGCCCAAACAGAATCGGTGTGAACAGCATAAGAGTGCACGCACCGCTGCTGCCCAAGATCCCACAATCTACCATAAACACATATGAAATCATCATATTCATCATAGAAAGCAAGAAAAAAAAACATGAAAAACTTGTCTTGTTGTACTATAGTGTAGATAATATGGTGCCACAATCATAACTGCCACACATATTAACAATAAAGATACCTACCTGATCATAGAATCAGAGGATCCTGACAGACAAAACCTGCAATCATGATAATGTAGTATCGTTAACCAAATAGTTGAAGTTCCTGGAAAAATAAAAATAAAGCTTTTTGAGTAATGTTAAACTAAGGTCTAAGAACATGAAAGCTCTTTAACTATATTAGATCCTCCATTAGGTTGCATTTAATCCCTAGATGCTACTTCACGACTTTCTATTCAAAATACTAAGACTACATCACATATTGAGTCAATACCCAATAATTAGAAAAGCCATTATTGCTAACACCCTATTGACAAGCATCGAGGTATGTACGGCTAGCTTTGATCCAGTGTTTCAAAATTATCTTCTTTCAGGTTGCTCAATATAAATAAGAAAACAAACCTCCTGGTAGAGTCGAGTAGCAGAGCCCTAATATTATCTGTATGCCCTCTAAGCTTCATTATCTTTGTACCAGTTCTTGAGTCCCAGACACGTACAGCCTGCAAGAAATAAAAGATTTACATAGATGCTAGTAATGATCGATGTGTTAAGTTAAACGACAAAAATGAGTAAAAATCAACAAAAGGAAAGGAACTGAACTATTTCTTAACAAAAGTGATCCCTACAAAATTAATAGTATATACCTTCTCCGTTCCACCAGACACCAAAAGAGTTCCACTATCATTCATTGCTAATGCATAAACAGACTCTTTGTGTCCTTTACAGAAATTGGAACATATCCTTGAGGCTGATTTGTGTGTGATGTAATACTGTTGCTTGAGCTGATTGCACGTAGACTTGTAACAGTTCCTGAACCATTAGTCCCATTTGACGAATCACCAACAGCATTCTCACTAGTCTTTGTGAATGGAGCAACAGCTGCTTCAAGATCCAAATGAATACCTCACCACCCAGTCCACCAGAAGCAACAATATTGCTCTAAACGAATGAAGCATACCAAAATAACAAACAAAAGAAAAAAAATAAGTATCTGAATGTGTCCAATCAAATCAAAAGAGTTGACTAAAAGTGGAACGGTTAAAGTCACCTATATTCTACTACAAGTGACATTAAACCATAGGGCAGCACTTCCCAACACAACACAACATGAAAATGACACGAACCCAACAAAAAAATAAACGGTTTCGGGTTGTGTCTAAACAGATTTGGGTTGTAAAAAAGTCGATCCATTTAACCTGTTTAATAAACGGAATGGAACGTACTCAAGTTGGTTTCATATAACAAGTCAACTCACCAACCGATTTAATATAACAATTACAAACTTAACATGCCAACTCTTTGACCAGACAAGCCCGTTTACAACACACTGAATCCCTCAGCCCCGTTTAACAACACACTTAATCCCTCAGCCCGTTTACAACCCACTTTATCCCTCAGCCTGTTTGATGTGTTTAGATAACAGGTTACGCAGGTCATGTGTAAGTTATTTGGTTGAAAATTTCCAGGTTAGGGTTGAGTTTTTCAACAGTCGTGTTTGGGCAGGATGACGCCAACCGGACAAACGAATTGCCACCCTCAGCTGAACCTCCTGAACACCATTTTCCAATGATTTAGACTATTGCTGAAATAATATTTGTAACCATACTTAACACATACTATCTTTCAAAAACTAAGAAATTGATAGGAAAACATATGTTAGTATCAACTCAACCAAACACCGTCAACCAGCTCTACTGCAAAGTGCAAACTGTGATCATATTTTCAAATTTCCATTACAGATGTTCCTATATTGAAATGAAGGCCTATGTTGTATTTTAATGAAAATAAAGAGCGAAATGCATATTTTCTTGGTGGAAGTTACATTTTTTTCTGCAGCAGCAAGACAAGTAACATAATCTGTGTGCTGACGGAAAAGTCCTTGTGCAAGTTCCATCTGAAAAACAATCCCAAGTCTGATACAATCCAGAAATGATTTAGTAGTGAGAATAAAGTGAACATTAATGCATGATTTCGTAAACAAATTAACTAGATATGAAGAAAAACCTTGACAGTAGTATCTGAGGAGCAG